>CM035354.1:954885-962385 GCA_020137815.1 Hormiphora californensis | reverse complement strand
ACCACTGCCACTGTCACTGTTTAAATTGTTTTTCTAATATAATTCATGTCGTTGAGGCATTGTTTTTTGTTTCGGTAGTGCGGAACTTGTCGTCGGTCGAGATACCGGATGAGGTTTACCTATATTTGAACAAGGGCCTCAATTTTGTTGAGTCTAAATCGGTCAATAAACAAGAGTTGTTGTTCGATACAAAGGCCTTTCTGAGAAAATTAGCTTGGAGAGGTTTTTTCCACCACACGGTGAACGCGGGGATGGATACCAGATCTGAGGCCGAGGAACAGGCTAAACACCCGGACCTGCATATCCCATCCAGGAACCACCCTGATTTTACACACCCAGGACTGGACGACGTTAGGACTCGTTTGTTGGGATATGTGAAAAATCTCCAGGGCATACCGGCAAAGCCGAATATGACTAATGCGGAACGCTGTGGGAAGAATTGGCTGCTGAAGAAATTGAAAGAAGAAGTTCTGTTCATAACGAAGGCGGATAAGGGAGGAGCAACCCTTATTCTCGACTATGACGTAGTTTTGGGAACCGTTGAAGCCGCCTTGAGGGATGAAAGTGTATTTCAGAAGCTAGAGGTACCAGTCGAGGTCCATATGGCTAGGACAACGGCCGTAATCAAGGATACTGTAAGAGCAGAGAACGCTGCAGGAAGGTTGGAGAACCTCGACAAAAAACTCATCACTGGTCTCAACCACCAGGACAATATGGTAACCTCCCCGGTATTCAGAGCGATGACCCCTTATGTCTACCCGCTCTTCAAAATTCACAAGTTGAGTAAGGAGGACATCGAGGCTAAGGTGACGCCGCCGACTAGATTGGTACATGCTACTAGGATGGGGCCTTTTTACAGATTAGAAAAATGGTTGGCTCCCGCTCTTACGGAAATTAGTAGGCTCTACTGTGAGCAGGAGTTCCTGTTAGATTCGGACGACCTTCTCGAACAGCTTAGGAGTTTGAATATGACATCTTACTCAGGGATGAGGCTATTCACTCTAGATGTGATAGCCTTGTACCCCAGTATAGACCCGAACCTGGCCCTGGAAGCTTTGGACGATGCTTTAAGGAACTGCAGAACACCTCTGGATGTAGCAACTACTGTACGTAATCTCACAGCTCTGATCCTGAAGGAATCATTTGTCACATTCAGGGGAACGGTCTACAAAGGAGTGAAGGGGATCCCGACGGGGAATTGTATATCCCGGCAGGTGGCAGACATAACGCTGCACTACCTGCTGTTCTTCAAGCTACCAAGGGCGATACCCACACAGGCGAACTTCTGGAAAAGATTCATTGACGATGTGTTCGGGTTTTGGCAGGGCACCGAGAGGTCTTTCAAGATTTTTGTTGACCATCTTAACTCCTTGACCGGTCCTCTTGGAATTAAATTTGGAGACTATCAAGTTGGCCACACGGTGAACTTTTTGGATATGGTTTTGTCAGTATCATCATCAGGGGTCTCCCATACCCTATACAGGAAGGAGACCGATGCAAGACTATATCTGAAAACTGATAGTTTTCACCCGGAACACGTGTTCCGTTCCGTGGTACTGTCTCAAATGATCATTGATCCGCATTATCAACAGGAACTCCAATCCTTCACCCTTAAAAAGAAATTTGGACGAACTGCGTGAGGATCTCATGAGAAGTGGTCACTCCAAGGAAGTTTTGGATGAGTTGGAACCATTGGCTAAGCGGCGGGCTATGGGGATTGAGGAGGTAAATAGGAGGGAACCGGAGAACGGTGTGACGCTGGTATACAGTGTCAAATATTTTGCGGAGGTAGAGGATCTAAGAGCGCTGATAAGGGATTGTCAGGGGAGCATTGATTTGGTTACTGGTTATCCTACTAGGGTGATAATGGCCTTGAAGAAGGGAGCTGCTATCGGTAATGAGGTGGTTCGGAACAGGAAGTTGAGCCTGAGTGAGTCACAGCCTACAATCACCCCACAAAATCAACGGTGTAATGGAAAAGGCTGTAAGACCTGTCCCATCTTATTCGAAACCCCTCAGACAGTAGTAGTTAACGGCTCTTGTTTGAAATTGGACTTAAGATTGACGTGCAAGTCATCAGGGGTCATCTATGTGGCTAATTGTGTAATTTGTGGGGAATCCTACTTTGGGCAAACCCACTCGGCATTACATATAAGGATGAACGGCCACCGCTCCAAGTTTAAAACTGACCAACTCGCGTTCGAACAAAGTGCCCTTTCATACCACTGTTTCCTCAAACATAGAGACAAAGACAATTTTAGTATTTCCTCTTTTAGGATTGGGATAGTAAAACGGGTGTCGGCCATGGAGTTAGATAGGTTTGAGGAATTTTTTATTGAATCGTTTGGGACCAGAGTTAATGGGCTAAACCGTATTGCAGTGGTACGGTAACCGCGTCGTTTTTAGCAGGGTCCTGTTGTTGATTTTATTTTATATTCTTTTGGTGGTCTGTGCGTGTGTGTGTGGCAGTGTTTTGTGACCTGTTGTATTAACTCTCTATGTTGTAGGATGTACTGAAGATGGCATTTTAGCCGAAAGGCCTTTACACCTGACACCTCGTCGTTTTCTTAAGCCCTACCCCAATCCCCTATTGTTTTTTGTTGGAAGAATTCCACGTCCGATAATATCAAATTAGGTCCACTGTTTTTATACTACCGCCATTGCAGTGTTTTTCCTATCAACTGCAGTATCTCTCTCTCTCTCTCTCTCTCGCTCTCTCTCTCTCTCGCTCTCTCTCTCTCTCTCTCTCTCTCTCTCTCTCTCTCTCTCTCTCTCTCTCTCTCTCTCTCTCTCTCTCGGTCCACAACACGCACCACTCCCACATGGGGCTGTAAGGTCCCATGTGGAAACAGGGTTAAATCCCCCGAGCCCGGATCCTGTTGGATCTGAGGGCCCGGAGGGCCTGCGGAGTAAAGGTAGGTAGATCGAACAATGTACATAAGGGTAGGTTGAACAATGTACATATGGGTTAAAGTAGGAGAAAAATATATAAAGGGAATTAAAGCTCATGGTGACGGAGCAAAAGACCCTCCTAACAACTATCTGGAAAGAAGCCCAACCATCTGGAACGGAGTCTAAGAAGGGTCAACTTATCAGGAACCAGGAGAAACAAATCGTCTAAATCTAGGGAAACCTAGTGGCAAGCAGGAACGGGTAGAAAGGTATAAATATAAATAAATTAATTACAAATACAGGGGTAGACAGCTCAGGAGGTATATTACATGTCGAGAACTTTCCGGAGCGTGTTCATCGAGTTGAACAGGACTGACTTTGGAGCTGGGAGGGGTAGATTTGGCGGGTTATGGCAGTCAGGTACTTCTCCAGTCGGGGGCTGACTCCGCCAAGGGCTCCGATCACGATAGGGATGACCGTGGCCTTTTTAAGTTCCCAAATTCGTGTGAGCTCCCTCCGAAGTTCTTGGTACTTCTCAATCTTCTCCATCTCCCTGTCCGAGACTGACCTGTCTTTGGTACAGCGACGTCGATCAGTAGCGCTTCCTTCTTTAGTTTGTCTAGAAGGACCAAGTCAGGTTTACATGCCTGGATGGGGTTGTCCGTCTGTATGTGGAAATCCCAGAGAATCTTGTAGTTCTCATTCTCAAGCACTTTTTCTGCATAGTGGCTCCACCACTTTGATTCAGCAGGAAAGCCGTAGTCCTTGCACATTCCCCAGTGTAGGGCGGCAGCTACTCGATCGTGTCTGTGCTTATAGTCTCCGTTGGAGAGTTTCGTGCATCCGTTTAGTATGTGTTCCACCGACTCGTTGTGTTCGTTACAGATACGGCACTTCTCAGTCACTCCTTGCTCTTTCTCTATGGCAGCTTTTATCCAGTTCGTGCGAATGGCTTGATCCTGGGCAGCAAATACATCGGCTTCGGTATATCTGCTGAGGCTCTCTTTGTTGAGCCAGGCCCAGGTCGAATCAGGGTCGCATCCCCCTTCTTCCAGTTGCTTCAGGAATCTTCCATGTAGCACTTTGCTTTTCCATTTCTCTACAAGTTCCGCCTCTAATCTTTCCTTCAGGGCTTCTGCGTCTTCTGGAGGTCCAGTTAGCATATCCTCAGTCTGCATCGCCGTGTGGAGGGCACGTATCCTGGGGTCCGTAGAATTGTTGAAGAATGTCACGAGTCCTGTCTCTTCCTTTGCAATGACATCTTCAATCCGCTGGAGGCCCCTTCCCCCCAGTTTCCTGCTGACATACAGTCGGTCAACGTCACTGTTGTTCTTGATGACTCCTCTTCTCAGGATCTTCCTAGTAATCATATCTAGTCCACTGGCTTCGGAAGTGGACCAGTCCAGTATTCCGGCACCGGTAACGTATCACAGGTATTGCCCATGTGTTGATTGCAGTGATGAGGTTCTTGCTTGCAGGCTCGAGGACAACAGTTTCTTGACTCTTCGAGTGTATTCTATTTTGACCTTAGCTTTCATTTCTTGATGTAGAATGCGGTCAACCTCCAGGATGCCGAGGTACTTATAGCCTCCATCTTCCACCTCGGGTATTCTGTCTCCACTCGGTAGGCTTATTCCCTGCATCCGACTTCTGACTCCATCCACTATGTCTAGGGCTCCGCATTTGGATAGACCAAAGGACATGTTGATGTCAGTGCTAAACTTCTCGGTGACTGTCAAGAGCTGTTGAAGGTCATCTTTTGAGCTGGCATACAGCTTAAGGTCGTCCATGTATAGGCGGTGGTTAATACTAATATCGGCATCTAGAGCTTCTGGGTTAGATATGGTGTAGCCTCTTCCTTGGTTAGTTAGGAGCATGGACAAGGGGATCAGGCCGATAATAAAGTGAATCGGGGAGACGGCGTCTCCTTGGAAGAGGCCTCTCTTGATGTGTATTTGGCCTAAGGCTGAGCCAGATTGGACTATATTAACAACACACTGTTGGAACGATGATTCGAATAGTCGGATTATCTGAGGGTTTATCTTGCACATCTCCATTGACTTCAGGATCCAGGAGTGTGGAATCGAGTCATATGCTTTCTGGTAGTCGATGTAGGACATATACAGAGAAGACTTTGTACGTTTGCAATGACGTAGGATAAGTTTGTCAATTGCTAACTGTTCTTTACATCCCCTGCTCTTCTTACGGCACCCCTTTTGCTCTTCAGGGAAGAGTCTGTTTACGTCGAGGTGTAGGTATATCTCTTCTGACAGCATTCCTGTGTATAACTTCCAGAGGTTTGGGAGGCAGGTTATGGGTCTGAAGTTCCCCGGATCGCTCATTCCTTTCTTGGGGTCTTTTAGCAGCAGGTATGTTCTGCCTTCAGTCATCCATCCTGGGACCTGGCCTGTAGTAAGACTTTCATTGAGCAGCTCAGCTATCCGTCCATGGAGACAAGTTGTGTGCTTGATCCAGAAGGCATGCAGGCCATCTATACCTGGGGACGACCAGTTGGTCATTCCCTTCACACGGGCAGACACTCTTTCCGTGGTGATCTGGAATTCCTCTTGCTGGTTGACCTCCTCAAAGTTCTCTTGGATGTCATCTAACCACTCCGCTTCAGTGTTGTGGCCGACGTCATTCTCCCATATGTCTTTCCAGAAGTTAAGTGTCCTCGTCTGGTCCTCTGGTGTAGATTCATGCGGTATGGGGTCCGATCCTCGTTTCTCCAACTTTCTGTAGAAGTTGCGCTGGTTGTTCTGAAACAGGTTATTGTCAGCGAAGGTCTGCTGCTTCTTCTTGTATCGTCTTATCTTCCCGGCCTTCGCTAGCAATCTCTGTTTGACCTCCTCTATTACTTGCTTATAGCCTTTCTTGGGCAGGAGTGGGTATCTTCTATAGATAGTATCTATAGTTTGGAACTTCTGGGTGGCTCCTCTGCTCATTTCGGTCAGCCTGGAGAGGTCTGAGCGAAGTTTGGCAACACTTTCTTCAAGTCGTCGCAGCCACATCGGTTGCTTGTTCTGTCTGGGGGAGTTACTGGTAGTTTCACTAGGTGCCTCAATGCCCATTTGTTCTCGGACCACGTGGGCTACAGCCATCAGTAGTGTGTTCAACGTGGTAAGGTCTGGGGTTTCAAAAGACTTGATTACCGGGCTGAGTCGGTCAATTGCCACTCGTAGTTTCCCCCAGGGGACCTGTCTCAGGTCAGTGACTTTGATGGAGCTTGGTTCCTCGAGTAGTTTCTTGAACTGCTCCCTGATTTCCGGGTTCGGTGATGGCCCTTCCTCTTCCACTGGGTTTGTGGGGGGTTCAATGGCTTCTGGGGGTGGGTTGTCTTCTAGCACAGCCTGTCGTGCCGATTCAGTTTCTTCACGGTCGGCTATGGCCGCTGTTCTGATTTCCATCAGCTTCTGTGGTGAAAGGAGTCCCGACTGAGTTATAGATCTCAGTTGGGATCTAAGCTGGTCATCAGTCTTCGAAGGGTAGGTTGTCTTTGACCACCTTTCCTCCACTCGGGTCCATACTCCTCTTTTGTCCGGTTGTGAGTACGAGTGGATGAACACGAGCGTAATGTTCATTTCAGTGGTCCATTTCGTTCGTGGCGCTCTAGTTGGGGGTGGTGGTGGGGGTGGGGTGTCGGTGTCCCCACTGGCCGAGGTGCTCGGACCCGCAGTGTTATCATTCACCGTGAGGTCCACTTCCGGGAGTATATTTAGGCCAGATGCTGCTAGCCCTGCTAGCATTCGCTGATCAGCCATCTCCTGTGGTGTTACCATGTGTCCAGATTTCTCTATTGATCTGAACTGGCTTGAGAGTTTGGCACCTGTTAATGGGTCGTGTCCCTTGTCTTCCCATAGGCGTTCGAGCCTCTTCCAGGATCCGGATGTGCCTGGGTTGCTGCTGTAGTAGCAGTACACCAAGTCTAGGTTCTCTTGCTTAGACCAGACCTTCCTTGGTTTACGGGTGTTAGTACTCATGTCGAAAAGATGAGTAAGTTTTGGGGGTGAGTTTCAAACCAATCACTGTGTATACATAGTCATCGGTTTGTTAGAAGAAGAGCCGGGTTTGGGGGTCTTAACACTGCCACCGGTGCACAGCGGTAACGGAATCCCACCGCCACATTTGGTCCGTTAGTAGATGGTTTGCCCGTCCATCCTTTCAGCTTTTCAGCACGAACCGACACTTTCAGCGTTCGGGTGTGTGTAAAGCTCCGGGACGGGTAAACTATCCTCTCAGGGACGGGGTTATCTATCCTCTCAGGGCCGGGTTAAACTATCCTCTCAGGAACAGGGTAAACTATCCTCTTGGGGGGGGGGGGGGGAGTAAAACTATCCTCTCAGGAACGGGGCAAACTATCCTCTGTGGAACGGGGCAACCTTTCCTCTCTGGAACTGGGTAATCGATCCTCTCTGGAACGGGGCTAAATCTATCCTCTCAGGGCCGGGGTAAACTATTCTCTCAGGAACAGGGTAAACTATCCTCTTGGGGGGGGGGGGGGTAAACTATCCTCTCAGGAACGGGGCAAACTATCCTCTCCGGAACGGGGCTATCCTTCCTCTCTGGAACTGGGTAATCGATCCTCTCTGGAACGGGGCTAAATCTATC
>CM035354.1:679885-949885 GCA_020137815.1 Hormiphora californensis | reverse complement strand
CACGGTTTGGATTTTGAAGTAAAAAAAGGACAATATTTACTAAAATCCCACACATCCATGATACAGACTTGTTGAGTAAGGGGGAAGACTCTTCCCCCTTACTCAACAAATACAGACCCTACATTTTGTTGTTTTATGTTGCCTCTGTGAGTGCTTTATTGTTAGAAAATTAACATCTAACAGTTTGTTAAATTGTAAGTTGTTTTAAAATCTCTCTCCAGGAGTGTATGATTAATTATTATATCTCGACTTTGGCTGAATAACCTGGATAATTGGATAAGGTATCCGTATAGGCCTTCACGTTATAGATACGCCAAGATGCGATTTGTTTATCTTTTTAGTCCGTATCATAACCAAAACTTTAATACTTTAAGTTTACTAAAGTTAGAAATAGTACTAGTATTACATTTTGATTCACAATTATTTTGTTTGGAAACAAAGTCGTCTGTTACTCTAAATCTGTTCGTTTAAATCTAACGTGGTATTAAAGGTGAAGCAGTAGTCCGGAGATAGTAGTCAGGTGCTGAGAGTGAGAGAAAGTGGTATTTGTTTAAAGTTTTAGTTTTACTTGTATTATTAGCTTAATTGTTCGATCTTTAACTTTAAGTTTAACGCCCCTTATATGTTATTAATATTAACTTTAAGGGGTGGCTAAATGTGGTGTGCTCTTGTTTTTTGATTATTCTTTCATTACAAGACTCCCAAAACAATTTGTTGTCAATGTCTATTTGGTGAACCCTGTCTCTGTCTTGTCTGGGCCAGACGGCATATAATTATAAGACAGTGCAGAGCCAGACTCTGGCTATGCTGACTCTAGATTATTGAGCCAAGGCGCTGAGAATGGGATATATCCCATTCTCAGCGCCTTGACTCAATAATCTAGAATCAGATCGGGTTCTGGCGACGCCGGACAGGGTGGAACTGTCCTTGAATCAGAATGGTACCGTCATTGATTTGGGCACGTCGCGCCCCCCATGTTCGCGCGCCCGTAGGGCGATCCCCCTACGGGGCTTGCCCGCTTCGCGGGCAAGTCATTGATGTTCAGTATCATGTCGGGCGCGTATAAAACATGACTTTGGGCACGTCGCGCCCCCCATGTTCGCGCGCCCGTAGGGCGATCCCCTCACATAGGGGCTTCGCAGGCAAAACATGACTGTGCTTCATTTTGGAAGTGCGCGCGTTTTTTTAAAACGAGTAAAAGCTGGTCGCGCCGCGCAGGGTTGTCAAAATAACTTTGCTCGACGCGCATCCGCGCCAAGATTTAACCTTGGCAATGTGTACAGAACATGACGTCACATGAACACTGGTTCCCGTTCACTTTCAATAATTGAAAAAGGTTCAAAAGATCTGGATTTATTGTAAAAATTTGAAAACTGCAATAAATGAACAATTCTCTTTGTAACACAACAGAATAATCTTCTCAGGATAACTCTTCTACACACAGACACACACTGCAACAAAGAGGGGCAACAAAGCCACAATAAAGCGATATACAAATAGTAGTTCTGTTTCGTGCAGTATCAGATAGGGGGGTTGGAAATGTATAGCACACACTCAGTTACTCACACTGCCATCAATAACACACTCTTTTCACACAGATAAATATATCCCAAGTCTCTCACAACATCTCTCAAGGAGAGTCTCATATAACCCCAGCATGGCCTATCTGGCGGCGCTGACCCGACCTGGTGGGCGCACTGTCGCAGCTTCTCTGTGATCCAAAATATGAGAGTCTTTAAGATTTTGAGGATCACAACAGGACACCGCCCTGTCATTGGCCTGACAGACACCGCCAGACATAGCTTAGCTGATATATTCGACACAACACACCAATACAAAACACAGATAGTCTCTTTACACGACAGTAGTGGACCCAATACTTTGCATTGAATCACACGGAGATAGGAGGGACTGTTCGACCGTCTCATTCCCCACGGGACTGTGCCCATAACCACTATCAGCCTCATCATACATGATCGTAGCTAGTTTCATCTTCTCCATCCATCTCTGCCGCTCTTCCTCCGTCTCGGCCAGGAAATAATATGTCCGGGTGTTTTTATGATACGCTTTGAATGCGTACTTTTTCCTGTATGAGGGAGAGTGGGTTAAAGAAGGGAGTAAAAGAAGGGAGTGGGTTAAAGAAGTAGTGTGGTTACTGGTTAGAGCTGAGAACCCTAGGACTGTGAGTATATGTCAACTGCTAGACAACATACAGGTGCTTCGCACGATGTCAAGGGCCCTTTTTTATACTGCGGCTGAGGCCTACTCGAATGAATTCTGTCAGATCTACATTTCTTGTTGTTCTCACCCGGCCCCCCACCTTACCCAACAACTCGCTTACCGGACTTCGTGAGCAGCAGCGATATTAAAACTGGGCATCGTTATCACTCCCAGAGCCTGTTCGTCTTGGTCGCTCTTGAAGTAGTACAAGCAGAATCCCTTTAGAACGAACCACCTTTTCCGCCAATTTTTAGGGGTTAACCCACTGCCACCGAGTTTTAGTAACCATCCCTCACATGAATTGGGTTGTAATGATTTGCAGCTCACATTCGTGTCACCTGTAGTAGATAAGAAGAGTTGGTTATATCGGTACATTGGGGAATGGGGTGCATTTTTATCGCGTATTAAATCATTTGTATAAAGTTTTGCTTTGATTTTTTGTTTTGATTTTGGGAAATTAATTTTATAACTAAAATATGATGTCAAGCAATTACATCACACATGTTACAGAAGTAACAGAAGAAGTAAGTACAAAGTGTACATCACACATACCGAGAATGGAGGAGGTTGATCTCGATGGTTTCTTGTTCTTCTTCTTCTTTAGAGTTCCATCCTCCAGGTCAGCCAGGGAGAACCGAATGTTTTTGGGTAGGGTCGCTGCTTTGTCATCTAGTAATTGGGGAAGGAAATCTGAACACACGAGTTAGAACAATGCAATATTGGATGATTTAGATATACCTATCTGGGCAAATCAGAAGAATTCAAGCCTCAACAGTGTTACCTGGAGCTTGAACAAATGTAAACGAAACTTCTCTTTTTGAAGATTTAGTTATTTTGCTGGTTCAACACTTACTGCTGACAGACCATGATGACCGCTTGTTTTGTCGCTTCCGGTTTTTAATGGTCGCATACCCATTCATGTAAACGTCTGTGGTGGCTTGGACAGGTATCTTATGTACCACACCACCTGTTGGGAGATGCCAGTGAGGGAGATGCCTTGTTGGGTGGGGTGTTACACGGTCGCTTGTAGTGGGAAAACGGTAATGGAAAACGAAGATACAGTAAGACGACGCGCAACCGTGGCCAATCAGTACGCTAGTACGTGATGACACATGCACTTTTTGCCGCACGTTATGCAACGTGTGTATCTCATTACTGTATTTCGCGATACCGTATTTTGACTGCAAGCAGCACTGTTAGTTGGATTTTAGTGAGGGTGATTGTGAATTAAAAACATCCCAAATAATATAGTAGTGGTATTAGAGCACCGGGGAAGTTACTCGAATAATATCCTACACGTAACCTACCTATAACACAAGCAGTAAATGTTGACTCTTTGTCGACTGGTAAGTTCTTTATCTCTCCCAGTTCGCTATTTACACCGTGTCTGTGATGCCGAGGGAGTGTTCTAGTTGAACTGATAGAGTCATCTGTCATCATACTGTGGGGGATTGTTGTTGTTACTCAACAAGTGGGAGGATTGGGAGAGTTTAGATACGAAATGTATCATTCCAGTCCGAATATAAGATACAACTCTATCATTTATCAGAGAATTGGCCTAACCCTATTCGGAGCACGCGAGAACCACGCGCTGTCAAAGCATTGGCCAGAAAACTAGGACTCCGAATTCCGAGAAGGGAGCCCCGGCTACAAACCTCGGAGAATTAGAGATGGTTGAGATAGATGGGGCGGTGTAGATGCTACCATCACTCTGTATCAGAGTCTTATCACCCAACTTCTTATCACAAATATCAGCCAGATTGACATCCATGTTTTCCCTTGATACTGATCCACTCATTACGCCACCACTATAGAGAGAGACATATTGTCAGTGTTAAGGGATAAAAGACTATAGAGAGAGAAATAATGTCAGGATTAAAGCATTTGTAAACTACTTGATAGATATGAAGAAACAAACTTGGTATCCCCACCCCACTGTAAGTGCGCTATTTGGTGGGGTTTTTTCATGACTTCATCGTTCCTATATCTGTCACCCCCACCTCATTTTGTGAACCCTGTCAGGCAATTGCCTGACCCTATTGCTTAGGGGCACGATATAGTGGAATCAGTGTATGGGTGTACTGTGTATTAATTAAAATTTAATTAAAATGTCACCCTTTCATCACTGTTGAAATTTTCTCACGTCACTAAATACATTACAAGACCACATGAGAACCGTTTCTAAGATCTGCTTCTATTTAAATCTACTCATCAACTCCTAAATTTCTACCGGATCTCGGAATATGAACCGGAAACAATTCGATTATAATTGCATCAATAAAAAGACTGGTAAAGAGAAATATACATGTTTCAGTCAATTTCAACAACAAGCTGTTCACTGTTGCAACTAATAATTGCAAAATAGTAACAAGTGAGCAATTGAGAAGCAAGCTTGTGCTAAATAAAATATCGCCTCTCTCTCTCTCTCTCTCTCCCTCTCTCTCTCTCTCTCTCTCTCTCTCTCTCTCTCTCTCTCTCTCTCTCTCTCTCTCTCTCTCTCTCAGCTATTTTCTTTCTTTGGCTCACAAAAGAAACTCCATTCCCAGATACACAACAGAACAGCAGGTGCCCTCAGAGAGAGGGAGAGAGAGAGAGAGAGAGAGCTGCTGGCACGGAAGAGATCAGAGTTTCTCAGATATAACTATTCTCTCTCTTTCTTCCCCATCTCCATCTCTCTCTCCCGCGTGAGCGCCATTAGAATTGAAAGCCGGAACTACACCCAATTACCATACAACAACAGGCGTGTTCGAATAGTGATTCACCTGGCTTCAAACATCATCAAAACAGAAAATTAGAAATGGATAGAAAATGGTGAGAGAGAGAGAGAGAGAGAGAGAGAGAGAGAGAGAGAGAGAGAGAGAGAGAGAGAGAGAGAGAGAGAGAGAGAGAGAGAGAGAGAGATGAAAGGAGAGAGCTATGTAGCTAAAAGGGACCACTAAGAAACATTACCCCCAACAAAACTATACAGAGTTCAGGACGTGTAGCAGGAAGTGATGTGGGGCCGTGCGGGGGCATTCCACCCCCCTCTCTCTCTCTCTCTATCTCTATCTATCTATCTATTTCTCCCTATCTATCTCTATCCCTCTATCTCTCTATCCCTATCTATCTCTCTATCCCTCTATCTCTCTATCCCTCTATCTCTGTGTCCGTTTATCGGTGGGACCGGGGGCGAGATCAGTCCTTCACCTCTCTCTCTCTCTCTCTAGGGCTAATACGGAAGGGGCTCATACAATCTAGTGCATTGAATTGTACCAGTTCACTAACTAAAATGTCAGGAGTATAATCACAGCTTACAAGTAGCAACGGGCTCGACTACTCAGCAGTGTAGCAATGAAGGTAGTGTAAACTGTGGCAGTTAAAAATTTCTCACACTCGACACCTCTAAACACACACAGTGGAGAAACACAGTGGAGAAACACAGTGGAGACTAACACACAAGGAAACTACAATGCTCTCCTGTGAGGAATAGAGTTGCAGGTTGTTGACCCACAATCCCTCTCTCTCCTGGCCCTAACAATTCCCCCCCTCTCTCTCTCCTGGGGCCCCTGAGGGTCGTGCCCTACTACTAATTGCAAGAGGACCCACTCTACATTAATTTCCCCCACTATGTTTGCAGTACCCTAATAACGCGGAGAGGGGGAGGGTCCAACAAGGCAAACATTAGTAGACCCACTGGCACCTGTCAACATAAATTGTTTGTAGAATGCCTGACAGATAACCGCATGAGATCATGTTAATTAATTGACTCATATAATAACCATATGAATGAATAATATGAGAGAACGAGCCTCGTTCTTTCTCCTATCTTATAAAGATGACGATATTGTAATTTGTAGGATCAAAGATATTTCATTTTCCTATTGCGGTTTAATAGATATTTGAGCTGATTGAAAGAAGAATTGAGTGGCGGATTCCTTCCCCCTGGTTAGGAAATGAAGTTAATCCCAGGTTGCATAGGTTTCAAAAAGAATAAATTCCAATTCAGGGTTGGTGGGGTTCCGTTTACAGAGCTTCCCCCTTTCCAAAAGAATCAACTAGAGTTTGCAAGATGGTTTACAGAGCTTCCCCCTTTCCAAAAGAATCAACTAGAGTTTGCAGGGTGGTTTTCTACCAACGTCAATGAAGACCATCTAACCACATGAACTACAAAACCACAATCTTTAGTTAAATAGCTCTGTGCACCTACGTTTTATTGCACTCCAGAGATAGCTCTGTGCACCTACGTTTTATTGCACTCCAGAGATAGTGCTGAGGACCGGATGTGGGGGGAGGTTCCATATTTTATTGGGGAGTGTCCGTAGTTGAGGATCTGGGGTTTTGAGGATTGTCCCCCTGATCCTGGTGTCCGTGGTTTTAAGGAATCTAACCAATCCCTGGAATAATGGGAGGTTTAGTAGCATAATCGCACTATCAACTAATCAATTAACTCATTAATTAATTAACTAATTAATTAGCTCACATGTTAACAGAGTTGAATTGGTCCAGTGGATTGGAATTGTTTCTCCTATGGTTGTTGTTTGACCTCTTCCCTCCTCTTTCAGGTAACGTCAAACAGTTTAACTCATCCAAACTGGAAGATAATTTATATTGTCACATCATGAGGAGTCCCATGATGATAAAGAGAGATATGAAACAGGGATGAAACAGAGAGGGGGTTATTACAAAGGGGGGGGGGGGTAACCTAATTATGTAGCGACAATGTAGTGGTGGATTGACTAATCAGATCTTCTTTTACACACACAGCAAACAAGACGACCCTCTATCTCTCCTATTAGAAAACAAGGCGACCCTGTTACACACAAACAGACTGACTACAAGGTGGTATTGAAATTATCAGATCCAGCACATGTATCAAACAACAACAGAGTGGTAAGAGACATATTATTATCATAGTATCTACTACCCAGCAAACACAGTTGGCGTAAGTTGCTTGTCAGCGCCAAATTTCAGACGGCCATAGATCCACCCCCTGATAAGATAGAGACTCGAAATTTGTTTTGTAAGGAGATCATGTCGAGTTCTTCTTACACAACAAATTTCAAGTCTCTATCTCACCAGGGAGTGGAGCTATGACCGTCTGAAATTTGGCGCTGGCCAGCAATCTACGCCAACTGTGTTTGCTGGGTACTTTAGATACTATCTAGCCCTAACTGTGATACAGCTGCACAATCAAACTGTATCAACAGGAAATAAGAACGGAAGATGATGACTCACAGTCCTGACAATTAAGATGAACTGTACATTGTACAACAACAAAATAAAAGCTTCCTTGAACAACAAGGTACCTGTTAAAGTCCCCATATATCTGTGACAACCTCTTAGGATTGTGGACAGTCTTGAAATGTTGATCCAGCTCCTTGTTGCTACGGCAACGCTCCCTCAAAACAGAATCCAGGGGTCGGGGAGGTTTC
The DNA here is from genome assembly GCA_020137815.1 of Hormiphora californensis. Lineage (NCBI taxonomy): Eukaryota > Metazoa > Ctenophora > Tentaculata > Cydippida > Pleurobrachiidae > Hormiphora > Hormiphora californensis. The sequence continues at coordinate 942,254 of CM035354.1, read as the reverse complement.
CGGGGGGTGTCGACCCCTTCATCTTGTTGTTGGGCTTGTTGGGCGGCTGCTTCTTGGCGGTCTGGGTAGTGGCGGACAACCATAACGAGACCAGACGGTTGGGTTCTTATCAGTTCAACGACGTTACGGATCTTCCAACCGACCTAGAGAGTGGGAGGGGGGGGGGGGGAGTGAGAGAGATTCAATGAGAGTGGGGGGGAGTGAGAGAAGGGATTCAACGGGAGGGAGAGTGAGTGGAGTGAGTGAGTGAAGGGATTCAAGGAAAGAGAGTGATTGTGGGGATTGAGAGAAGGGATTCAAAGAGAGGAAGGGAGAGAGACAGTTATGGATCAATTGGAGAGAGAAAGAAAGAGAGGGATCTATTGGAGAGAGAGACCGTTAGGTTAGAAGTGTGTGGGGAGAGAATGCTTAGAAAGGGACGGGGGGTAATTCAATATATGTATGCAACACACCCTAACACATTCCAATATAGCGCCTTGAGGGCATTCAACAGAAGTAAGTCGAGCAGGATTGGACAGCGAGGGGGAATTGGACAGAAGCCGGGGGAATGGTGCAATATTGAAAGATTTAGTAAGAGAGAATAACAGGGGTGCACACTCAAATAAGATTAAGTCGAGTAGAAACGTATACATGGCATATTTCTGGGAGGTAGATCTGTACTTACTATGTTCTGATCGTTTATTTCCTAAAACCTCGTCGCCACTTTTTATTCTACCACTTTTATCAGCTGGCGTCTAAACATGGGGTTGACAAAGTTATACAGAATCAAATACAATATAAGGGGGCAGAATCAGATACAATAACAGGGGGCATAATCAGATACAAGAAAGGGGGAGGGGCAACGATGATTATTGATATTGCATATAATACAGGGTGGGGCTGATTATTATAAGGGATTCAACAATTCTAACAGAGTAAAACAGAGAGTGGGGGCCACCCAGGGAAGTGTTTAGTATGTTGCGTTGTGGGTGGCGTGACATTCGATAGTGGGGGGGATGTACGTCAGGTGTAGTGACCTGGATCAGAAAGAAAGGGAGTTAGAGCAGGGGGATGGAGAGAGAGAGAGAGAGAGAAGTATTAGAAGGCATGGCAAGATCAATCAATATTTAGAAATTAAACGATTGGGGAAGAAGATTGAGCCGTCAACTCAAAGAAACACACCATAAATGGCAATTCTGAATGGTTTGATAATAAAATCCCCGACAGAAAGATAACGACGCTTCTAAAAATGATTAAGATGACATATTACAAAGAGGGGAGGGGTCAGGGGATATTTCTTAATTTAGAATTCTCAAACGAGAGCCCAGTTTCATAATTCTAAATAGAACTCCTAATTCTTGAATCTCCACTCGGATAGGTACAACTCGCAACTCGCTGATTCTCTCCACTAAGATACAACTTGAAGATTCCTTCCACTCAGATACAACTCTTGTTCTAACCCTCCCTTACATTTATAGAGAGGGTCGAACAAGACAAGACAACTCGATGATTCCCTCCATCTCAAATGATTCTATCCACTCAGGAGGGAGAAGGGAAACACAAACAAGAAACACATGGATGGAGCACTGTTGTTGTGGCCTCTATTTCCGCACAAGGCACACACTAAACAAAAGGGAGCACCTATTTTCGTAACTCGTTTTATCTCTTTATCTCTCTCTTTCTTTTTCTCTCTCTCTCTCTCTCTCTCTCTCTCTCTCTCTCTCTCTCTCTCTCTCTCTCTCTCTCTCTCTCTCTCTCTCTCTCTCCCTCTCTCTCTCACCGAATTATCGTGTTACACAGAACGTCATCGAAACAGCCGTGTCTGTGTGAGCTACAACACAGTGTGGGAAACAAGCCAGAACATAAGACATCGAGTCATACATCGGGTTGTCTCATTAGTGCATACTGTGGCGGAATAATGAGGGAGGGGAGGGAGAGGGTGAGGGAGAGAGAGAGGGAGAGAGAGAGAGAGAGAGAGAGAGAGAGAGAGAGAGAGAGAGAGAGAGAGAGAAAACTGTATAGATAGTGATATGATATGATATGACAGATGTCAGTTATTTGGATTATTAAAAAGAACTGTAGTCATATAAACGTCATGTGACATTACTTCAGACATGTTTGAGGATGAAAAGAAAAAAAGGGCGGATTAAGAACAAAAAGTAATTAGGGGAAGGCAGATGCGGGTGGAATTTTTCACAGTCACACGGTCTTGTAGCGTTGAAAGGAATTCAGAATAATATTCTCCCTGGGCTTTTTGTATACTTACATTAACAAGAATCCGCTTAATAATGTAAATTCCATTGGACGTCTCTCGGAAAGAAAACCCCTGAAAAAATAGAATATTTGGCTCACCCATCACTGTAACAGTAGCAGTTATAGTACTGGATATATCTCTCTGGCTGTGAGCCAGGTCCATTGTATTGAGGTGCAAAATAATAGTAGAGTCGATAACTACATCGACCTCTCCCAATTGTTCCAGTTTTTGTCACATCTGTTTGGAGCCTCGACACGACCTCTAAACAGGTGTTACTTTTTCACAAACTGTTTTCATCTTGGTGTAATCAGCAGTTGAAATGTTGCTAATCATAACAAAAACCTGACTAAATTTTTTCAACTTGGGGTAAAACCATGGGTGTCAAAAGTTAGCTCTAGGTCCCCTGAGTAACCATCCGGAGACTCTAAGAGATATTTCAAGCCGTTCTCCCGTAATCATTAATCCCGGTGGAGAAAAAAATACAATGCGGACGTACGTGAGCGCTGGCAGGCTGTTTACATGTTATTGTATGTCTCTCACTCTCTCTGGAAAAACCGCACGTGCGGTTGCGCCGCGCGAGATAACTCTTTCTCAAGGGGGAGAAAAGAGAGAGACGCACATTAACGTTATACATTAAAGTTGAGGTTGTAGGCAATTGCACGTACGTCCATACTCAAATATGTGCTCTACCGGGATTAATGATTACAGGAGAACGGCTTGAAATATCTCTTAGAGTCTCCGGATGGTTACTCAGGGGACTTAGAGCTAACTTTTGACACCCATGGTTTTACCCCAAGTTGAAAAAATTTAGTCAGGTTTTTGTTATGATTAGCAACATTTCAACTGCTGATTACACCAAGATGAAAACAGTTTGTGAAAAAGTAACACCTGTTTAGAGGTCGTGTCGAGGCTCCAAACAGATGTGACAAAAACTGGAACAATTGGGAGAGGTCGATGTAGTTATCGACTCTACTATAAGTGCAGAACTCCAAGCGGTACTGCAAGGGTTTCATACCAGCGCGGCAACGCGCGCAACAATCGTTTGCTTTCCCGTATCCCAACGATGCGGCGAAGGCGCGCGCTCGACAGTCAAATTGTATAAACAGAGTCGCATAAATCATCATCATCATGCGAGATGGAGCCAGATAGCTTTGCTGCTACTCTCGGAATTGCTTGCAAAAGTGTTGAGTGGACTCCGAAAATAGCTGAACCACGGTGTTACACTTAGTCTGTACCGGGGTGGAGAGAGAGAGAGAGAGAGAGAGAGAGAGAGAGAGAGAGAGAGAGAGAGAAGCAGCGAGATAGAGAGCTATCGCTCTCTCATCCTGACGACGTCTAGCATAGCTATCGCTCAATGCGGAGCTCCTCTCACCCTCCTATCATCTCTCGGCCTGTACGTTACTCCTCGAATGTGGGACCCTTCTCGGCCTGTGATCCTTCGTGCCCTCGTATTACCAATCGGCCCCCCGTTATCGATTAGTGACTGAAGCTGGTGTGAATGGTTGTTCCCTCACAGGGTCGAGCCACATTTTTTTACACAAGTATTCCTTTTAACCCCCCATTAGGCTAGTTACGATTAGTGACTACAATGGAGTTTAATTACAGGGGTGAAGCAAGACATAGGTTACAAAACTAGTAGACCCCCTATACTGGGTGCTTACCACCTGCAGGTGAGGGTAAAACTTTATTCTGCTGTTTTGTGGTTTTTGTGCGGTAATTCCTGAAAAACGGGGTGTTATCATTAGGGGAGATAGAAGAGAGAGAGAGAGGAGAGCAGAGAGAGGAGAGAAGAAAGATAAGGGAGAGAGGACTATGCATTATGATTGTTACGGAGTGAGAAGCTTCTACGTTTTTTTTCCCCCCCCGGGTTTTTCTTAAAAAATCCTCTTTTTCCGGCTTTCTTTACTCTCTTTTCCCCCCCCCTTTCCCCCTCCCCCCCGGTCCCCTACCCCCCGCCGGGGTTTTTTTTTTATTTAAAAGGGTTCTTTTTTGTGGGCCCAAACGCTTGAATCCGCCCCCCCCGGGCCCCCCCCCTTTCCTTTTTTCCCCAGGTTTGGTTTTTTCCCCCTTTTCCCAAAACCCGGGGCCCATCCCAATTATCGATTATGACTAAAGCGGGGGGGAATGGGATTTTATTACGGGGGGTTAAGCAAAATATTTAACAATACTATTTAGCCCCCCATTATACTAGGGAAAACTTTTTCACACACAAAAAATTGCGGGGGTGGGGGGGTTAAAATAATTGGGTTCTTCCCGGGGCCTCGGGCAAGGTGTAAATTATTCGGTCGTGTGTTGTGCGGTTTTTCCTGAAAAACGGGGTTTTATCTTAGGGGGGGGGAAGAACCCGGATGAAGTGAAGAAAAGAAGGGGGAGCCCCTATTTTATTTAGGGAAAGGGGGAAACAGAAGAAAGGGCATTTGCATTATTTTTTTACAGGAGTGGAGTTATTACCAACACCCCTGCTATTTAATTTTTGTTTTAAATCGGGGGGAAAATGATTTTATATCTGGGGGTTTTAAAATAGCAAAAAAACTGGCATGAATCCCAGCCCCTGCTGGTCTCCTGGTGTTTTGGGGAAACTTTAACGTGGAAGTGACAACATTATATATCTGTGAAGTGAGACGAGAAGAAGAATCGTGTGAATGTCCACAACATTTTTATCTCCCAGCTTACCTCTTTCCCTTCATAATTTCCCTCTTTCCCTTTTTAAAAACCGGGGATCTCAATTCTCAATTTCAACGATCATTTTTCAGAGAATTAGAGAGATTGTATTGATTGCATTATCATTGAAGAAAACAAAAAGACAACAACGGACCGATTTTATAGACAATTGATGCATTGTATTTGCTAATGAAAGATCGGACAGGAGAAGGAATGTACCTCGAATTAAATGCTTAATTCAGTCGTCTTCTACGTAAAACATGACTCGTTTTTAGGATATTTAAGAGCTATAATTTCAGAAAATATGAATTCGACTAGGATGTATTTTTATATCTCACACATACGAAAATAAAATCATTTCGGTTAATCGTTTCCTTGTCTGTCAAAGTTACTTTTTCCCTCCTCTTTTTCTTCTCTCTCTCTCTCTCTCTCTTTCTCTCTCTTTCTATCGTTTCTTACTGCTGTCGGAATGATGGCAACCGCCAACTCCGCGGGTAATTAAACAATCGCTGGAGCGAGAAAGAGAGGAAGAAAATAGAAAGAAAGATTTAAGAACGAAAAAGACCAACCTTTTCATACGCTGTTCTGTAGAATTTCAACCGCGTTCTCCTACTACTGCGTTGTTTGACGGGTTTTTTTTTTCTCCGACTGTTATACTAATAGTGATGTGTTTAAGGATTTATAAACCCCACCAACAACCCCTGTGTTGCTGTGTTTGGGGGGAATTTCCCCCCCTTCCCCTGGGGGTCAAACCTTGGGGGGAAAAATAAATTAGAAATGGGTGGGGGAAAGGGAGAAAGGGGAGGTGAGGAATAAAAAGGGGAGAATGGGGAAAAAGGGGGGGAAAAAGGGGGCCGGGGGATTTTGAGGGGGGGGGGGCGTTTAGAGGGGGGACTCAGAAACCCCCCCGGGAAATTGTTTTTTTGTGTAAAATTTGCCCCCTGTGTTTCTCCCGGGGAACGGTATTTCCGCATTGAGATGGGGAAGGGGGAAGAAAAAAAGGGAGGGGGGAAAAGGGGGTAAGGTAAAAATAAAGTTCTTTTACCAAAAAGTTTTTTTGTGAAAATCAAAGTAAACGGTAAACACAAAGATACGCATCGTATTACAGGGAGAATAACAATAGTATGATAAGATAGAAAATTGAGTGATATTAACAGATGTGTGAGCGCCATTAAACACACAGACACACCTATTTCTATTAAACCACCTCTCTAGCTGCTATTGCTGACAGTTTAACCAAATCTCCTCTTGCATCAGACCCTCCCCTGTGACGCCCCCCCCTTCCAGTCATGCCATGTCCGCCCTTCGTCGGGCTCCTTGCCCACTTCACTTTTTGCTGTCTTTCTTCCACACAATCTCCTTTCTTTTTGTTATCCCGGGTTTTTTCACTCCTTTTTTTTCATTAATTTGATATTCTTATACTGATTGGACCCATGGTAACTGTTTACACACAGTTTGTTTTGTTTGTTTTCCAACCATTTTTTGTTGCTCTTTATCCGTCTAAGGATACCCCATAAGTTTTCTACTAACTCTTTCTGTCCCGAGTGCACGGAAATTGAATTGTTGCCATCTCTCCTCATTATGCTAACTTTATAGCTAACCTGAAAAAATTATTTTTAGCAAAGAAACATTACAACTCCTTAACAAGAAAATCCCTGGGGCTCCTGGTGTTTCTCCCCGTCCCCCCGTCCCCTTTCCCGTGTTCGACCGCTCACCTGGGGCCGCTTGATATCAACTAAAGTGGCATTATTTGAACATGCCACAAGATGCCCGAAACCTTGCAATCAACCCCAAGAAAATTGCATTGCGGACTGGGCCCCAAATCCCAATAAAGGCTAAAATCCACTTGGACCATTTTCTAACGTCAAACGAGTACAATCATATGAAACCCGATAGTTGATTTATCAGTCGTTTGAAGATTTTGCGCGCTCATGATAACTGCTAGCTGGGGGATTTAACACCCTGCTCGCGATTTATCAGTCCAGTGCCCTTTTTCACGCGTTTCTCTTCATTTGAATAACATGCGTGTAAAATTCTAAGTATTGAAAATGTGTGTAAACACACAGTTCTGTCAACAAAAGAAAGGGGAAACATGTCTGCAGCACGTTTCAATGTTATCTCTCTCATAAGGAGTGAAAAGAATCACATTCCATTCATTTCTCTCTCTCATTGTCTCTTTTACTGTTCACTACCTCTGACAGTGTGTATTGCCCCTAATCTTTCTCTCTCTTTCTCAAACATGTTAGGAACAGTAGACACTAAGTCTACACACATTTTCAGGGTGTCTGTTGACTATTTGCCAGCAGTCCTAGTGTGTTTCACCTTGTGTTGTGTCTCTTTTTGTGTGTAATTACTATCGGGTTTCATAAAATATGAACGTTTGTTAGCCTATCGCGTTATAGGTTTAAATCACCTCCCCCTCACCCTCGGCTGGCGCCTCGGGATCGGCGTCGGGATTTAAACCAGTTTAATCGCCCTACCGGGCGATTAAACTCCAGTTGGCTGTCCCCAGCTCGCGCTGGGAACAGCCAACTTCATAACGCGCCAGTCTACAAACGTTCATACTTCATTTATACTATGCGCAACTGTAGTCTTTACTTATTACCTTCCGATTACCAACGGTAACCGTTCGGCGTTCACGACGTCCTAGACGCCCAAAAAATGCAAACTTTGTTAGCGGACTGCATCTTTGACGTCGTAGTTCTTGTCATGGATAAAGCTTTATGCGGGTGACCAACATGACGAATTTTTGTTATGAGGAGCCTCGGAAATGTTCAAGTCGTGCACAATCAAGTCACGCCCACCAATCACAGCTCAGAACGCGCGAAGCACTCCTCGCGTTCTGAGCTGTGATTGGTGGGCGTGACTTGATTGTGCACGACTTGAACATTTCCGAGGCTCCTAATGTTGGCAGCAGTAGCACATTTCTAATATTTCAGCTCTTAGGTTGGCAAACGTTGCTGCGCGGGATAAGGCATCACTTTTCAAGCTCTTAGGAAATTTTTTAAAAACGCGACACAGCCGCGAATAAATTTTAATTGGAACTTTGAATCGTTGCAGCGCGCGGCGGTAATGCTTCGTTAAACTTAAAAGTTAAGCGTGTACCGTTATGCCCTGTTATGTATTTTAAACCGAATAAATCAACGAATGCACAAAAAATAAAATTAAAAAATTTTATAACGGAAACTCGGAAAAAAAGTGCGCCAGTTGCTTCTTGCCTTGAAAAGCGCTGCCTATCGGGGACCAGCAACGTTTGCCAACTTCTTGCCTCGAACGAAGGTCCCAGCAGTGTTCCAGCACTCAGCAGTGTACCAAAGGCTTCGGCTCCTTGACTAATTCAAACTTTACTGGGGCTTGCACCCGTTGTGGGCGCCTCCTTAGTCCCTCACGGAGTACGGACCCGTCACCCGTAGGCTACACGCCACCGGCCACACGGCCTCCGGAGATCTCCCTGGGCACGGTGTCCCTTAAGGAGGTGAAACCTCGACTAGATAAAGTTTTTTGGAGACCGGACCTAGGTTACGTATTTTTGACCGAGGAATCCGAAAAACATAAAATTAAAATCGAAAACGTAGCGGTTTTTGCGTAAAACGGCAAAAACTGTCATTTTTCAGCGATTTTCGACTTTTTACGCTTTCTAGAGACTAGGAACTGACACTGCAATCTCAACACCGATAGCTGGAGAAGCTGAGGAAGAGATAGCTGGACCCGCTAATGTGTCGTCAGAAGAGGAGGATGATCTTCAATCTAGACTTGCAGCACTTCGTAGTTAGAACAAGTTTACAAGTTTACAAGTTTACAATTAAAGTTTTATTTATAAAGAAACAGGCCTTCCCTGAATGGGTCCACCTAAATAAATATCAAGTTAAAAAATATCCCTTCACACTCACACACATCAGCACAGCACAGCACATTGAGGCGAAAGGTCATTTGGAAGTGGCGGGTACCCTCTGACTGGAGGACGATCGTGAAATCCTGTCAAGTAATTCCCCAATGATGATTTGAACTGATTCAAGCTCACACAAGAATTAACAGCAGCTGGTAGAGTGTTCCATAAATGAGCTGCTCTAGGACCGAATGAGCAATGAAATTGATTAGCTCGTTTCGTTTCTGCTCTATAGGGGTAAGGCGGAGGGACTATCCGCGTACCCAATCTAGCGTGCTGTTGAATTACTAGGTGGGCAGAATTCGGTACAAAACCCTGAATCGTCTTCCACACATGGATCAGCATGTAGCGCTGCCTCCGACGCTGAAGGGACATAATATTGAGCAATTTCAGTCTACCCCAATAGTCGTGACCCTGCATACCATCAAGACGTCTGGTGAAACATCTCTGTACATTCTCAATAGCCTTGATATCACTGGCCTTGGAAGGGTTCCAGACTAGGCAACAATACTCTAGAATAGGCCTGACCAACGACTTAAAGAGTTGCAACATAAGGTCCGGTGTACGGTCTCTAAACACACTGAATATCCAACCACACAAAAGAGAAGCCTTCCTCACAATAGTAGAGATATGCTTCGACCATGAACCGTCCGCAGACATCTGAACACCTAGGTCACGGACATCCGGATCTGGCATCAACTGAACCCCTGACCCGGTCGTGTATGAAAACACCTCTGCTGAGAAAGGAAAATCACTGAGGATCGCCGACTTATTCAGTCTATAACTCAGGAGTTGAAATTTGTTCTCATGTAACTTCATGTTATTCATCCTTGCCCACTCAGTTACCCTCAAAAGATCGTTCTGAAGGCAGGCCTGAGTAGCCATGTCCGATATAGCTTTCATCAACTTTGTGTCGTCGGCAAAAGTGAGACACATGCTACCATCCAGCACTGATTCTAGATCCAGGATATAGATGAGAAAAAGTAGTGGTCCAAGTACACTGCCCTGGGCAACCCCACTAAGCACGTCAACCCAGAGTGACCTCACTCCATCCACCATTACACACTGTTTCCTGCCCAGGATCCACGCACTGATCCACTGAAGAAGTTGCCCACCAATACCATACCTTTTCAGCTTAGCCAGCAAAACATTGATATCAACTGAGTCAAAGGCCTTGCTGAAATCCAAATAAATTATGTCAACTTCCTGGCCATTGCATAATTCGTTTAAAATGTAGTCAACATGGGTAAGAAGCTGAGTCATGGTACTGCGCCCTGTCCTAAATCCATGCTGTGTCTCACTCTGTAAGCCCATTTCGTCCAAGTAGTCAACTATCCGCTTCCTAACCAGCCGCTCAAACACCTTAGATAGGTGGCTCGTTATAGACACGGGGCGATAATTCTCAGGTTTCGATTTAGCCCCCTTTTTGAACAACGGTGTTATGAATTGTTGCTTCAGGCAACTAGGGACAGTACCGTCTTCAAATGACCTGTTCCACAGCATCCAAATCGGGTATGACAGGCTACTGCGACACTGTTTCAGAACAGCTGAAGGAATGCAGTCTGGAGGGGAGGCTGAGAATGGTTTCAGTTCCCCCAACGCAGTCTGAATACAATTCTGCGAGAACTCCAAACTTGTCAGGATCTCACCGAGGTCCTCAACGTTACCAGCTGCCTCTGTGGGGTCGATAGCGGAAGGGTCGCTAAAAACGCTGGAAAACTGGTGTTGGAGTAGTCCAGCCTTCTCTTGAGGATCCACAGTTAGTGAACCATCTTCACGCTCAAGGGGTGCAACTGAAGATCTGACTTTAGATTTCTTCTTGACATGTGAATAAAAGAACTTCGGGTTCTCTTTAATAACGTCCACAGCCTTCCTCTCTGTCTTCCTTTCCCTTGATATCAAGTGTTCCTTTATCCTGCCAATTATACAGTCCATCTGTGATATCCATTTGTCTGAACCGTTCTCGCGTTTAACCAATTTACGTCTCCTGCTGGTCAAGTGCTTCAGTTCTTTGTCCACAAACTCTTTCCTGATTTTCTTCAATCGACAGTGTGACTTTACAACTTTGAAAACTTTGTCACGCATGGCCTCCACAAAAAGGGAACCATCCTCATCTCCCAGTTCTTCACATTCCGTCAACATTTGATCCCAATCAGTAGCCGCTAGTTCTGCATTAATACTAGTGAAGTCAGCCGACTGAAGATCCAATTGCCGATAACCCTCAAGTATACTGGGAAGAAATATACTTTTGGGACCGAGAGGGTTGAATGAGAGTTCACATGATACCCAGGAATGATCCGAGATACCCCCATCCGTAATAGAGATATTGCTGAAATATTCCGGGCGGTTAGTAAACACAAGGTCTAACGTGTTGTTGCCTCTTGTAGGGCCCTCAACAACTTGGGATAGAAAGTTTGCGTCCATGAAATCAGCAACAACATTGTAGTTAGGCTTGTCAATCGGAACAGACGACCCATCAGCCCACTGAAAAAGAGGAAGATTAAAGTCCCCAGAAACTATGACCTCTGGTAATCGATCATCACTGTGATTATCAATAAAAGTCTGGAGATTGTCCATCAGCTTTTGAAAATCTAACACACTTGACTCAGAGCGATACACAACAGCATAAATAGTGTTTATTTGTTCAACATAAACAGCACACATATTGTTATTCGCACTCGCAAAACATGTAGTATCAGAAACAGCCAGCGAACATTGAACATATAAGGCACAGCCACCGCCCACTCGGTTTTCTCTATCACTTCTATACACGTCATACCCTGGTATCTGAACCTGGGCATCAGAATGATAGCCTTTAAACCAAGTCTCAGTTACTGCAATGGTTACTATGGGAGTTTTCTCTTGCTTAACATAGTCTCTAATAAGCCCAAGTTTCCAACATGTATCACCTGCTGGACTTAAACTTCTCCCATTTAACAGTAAAAGATTGCTCGTAGGCGAGACAGGCCCTAACGTAGGGTTATAACTAGGGTTATAACTAGGGTTATAACTAGGGTTATATACGATTTTGTAGAAAGTTAAAGACTGAAGGGCCCTTCCCTGTGAAGGGAATAGTTTTAATGAAATTGGTTGTCGGACGATGATCTCAAGTTGGTTGTTTCTGAGCGAGATAACGGTGATTGGTTGTTTCTAATCGAGATACAAGAGACAAAATCTGGAAAGTTTATTATGGAATTTCACCGCGATCGATTCTCTGATATATTTAGTTTTTGACAGTGTAAATGGTGATGTGAATCAATTCTTTATATTAGAAGATCTTATTTTACTAGAGTACCCGTTTGCTGGGAACCCGTGACCTGGTAAATGGTAATTTATCCTCATATAACTGGTGACATTTGTGTTTGATTTTTAAAAGATAAATTAATTTGTTTGTTCCTTAGAGCAATGAGTCTCATAGTAGGAGCGCGTTACAATTTTGGCGAGGCGGGTAAATCATTTACTGTAACACGCGAATTTTCCCGAAAAAGCGCTGCTTTTTTACGCCGCGCGCGGAACCTAGAATTACGCAGTAGTGGAAGCTCTTACGGTATTTCCCACGCCCCGTGGGAAAGTTTTTGACCGTGGGAATGTTTTCAAAGCGTGGGAAAAGAGAGATACATACAGTAACATACAAAAAATAATTATTTTTTAAAGGTTATTGTATGTATCTCTCTTTTCCCACGGTTTGAAAACTTTCCCACGGTCAAAAACTTTCCCACGGGGCGTGGGAAATACCGTAAGAGCTTCCACTACAGTGTAAAATTTTAAAATTCATTGTATTGAAAATTTCCTCGCCAAAAAAAAGTCGACGAAAAATTCCAAATTCGTGAATTTAGAATTATAAGAACTCCGGTCAGTTCTCATCTTGCCAATCCGTTTTCCGGGAACCCCTGGCCAAAGGACATTAAAATTCACATAACGACCAAGTTTCATATCGATTGGATAAGATTTTGGGTGGCTACGGTGAAAAATATCGTATTTTTGGCATTTTTAACTTTCCCGACGCGATTTACGACCCTTAAACATTGAGTTACGGGAAATCGCTATCATGTAAAATGAAGCGTTTGAAAAATGTAAGTCTTTTTGTCGCAATGACGTCACCCCGTGACGTCACTGTTGTAAAGATCGGATCAAAAATCTGAGCCCGTACTTACACCCGCCTTGGTCCAAAGTACCAGTGTACAAATTTTCAGGGGTCTAGCTCAAAAACTGTAGGAGGAGTAGGGAGAAAACAATTATCGGACTAACATTTTGGAATTTATTATATGGATTTTAAAAATATTTCCTTACAAGATATGATCTTGTGCTTCTAGACTAATAAAATACAATCGATTTGCTACAAATTGGTCCCGGGTTTGTGTGATTTGGTCAAAAGCTCTCTTTACTGTGGCCCATCAAAGATGGCCACTCTGCAAATACGTTTTTGGCTCCTGTGGCCGCAGATGTAAACCAAAAGAAGATTTATTATACACCAAAATTTGCGTCTTCTGAAGGCGAACAACCTGGTTTTTACGAAATTTGATTTCATGCAGCCGAAAAACTGGTACAGTGGATTTCGGAAATACCCCTACTTCAACAAACCCTAATCCAGATAAGATTTCGAAAAATATACATCTTCATACATGAAAATGAAGCTCAGACAAATGCCAGCGTGATGCAAAAAACGGGAAGTGTGTAACTTATTTCGTTTAGAAGCTATAGCGAAAATAAAAGTGCTTGTATTTGCCTTGAAAACACCCTCTAAAAACCATACTTTCAGACAATTTCTGACAATTTCAAACAAATTCTGTCCACAGGGGGCTAAGTTGGTGCACTGGAGGTGACATTTTATTCGTATTGCATTTTTAGACAGATTTGCTATTTTTCAGGGCTTTTAGAGGATGTTTTCAAGGCAAATACAAGCACTTTTATTTTCGCTATAGCTTCTAAACGAAATAAGTTACACACTTCCCGTTTTTTGCATCACGTTGGCATTTGTCTGAGCTTCATTTTCATGTATGAAGATGTATATTTTTCGAAATCTTATCTGGATTAGGGTTTGTTGAAGTAGGGGTATTTCCGAAATCCACTGTACCAGTTTTTCGGCTGTAATTTTTGAACGCCTGCATGAAATCAAATTTCGTAAAAACCAGGTTGTTCGCCTTCAGAAGACGCAAATTTTGGTGTATAATAAATCTTCTTTTGGTTTACATCTGCGGCCACAAGAGTCAAAAACGTATTTGCAGAGTGGCCATCTTTGATGGGCCACAGTAAAGAGAGCTTTTGACCAAATCACACAAACCCGGGACCAATTTGTAGCAAATCGATTGTATTTTATTAGTCTAGAAGCACAAGATCATATCTTGTAAGGACATATTTTTAAAATCTCTAGAAAGCGTAAAAAGTCGAAAATCGCTGAAAAATGACAGTTTTTGCCGTTTTACACAAAAACCGCTACGTTTTCGATTTTAATTTTATGTTTTTCGGATTCCTCGGTCAAAAATACGTAACCTAGGTCCGGTCTCCAAAAAACTTTATCTAGTCGAGGTTCACCGTGTGGGACGTCTTCGGGAGATCTCTGGATGTGCAAGAGAGGTCACACTGGCTGTCTTGACTGAAAGCCGTGCACCGCCCCTGCTGTAGTTGCGGAACACATGCCCACCACTCACTCCTGTTTAATTCCAGCCGAGTTCTGTTGGGTCTTGACAGTTGCATCACGAGGTGCAATCTAATCTAACTATATCTAATGCAAATCTGAACGGAAATGTGACACCCTATAAGTGTGACGATGTGATCCGTCAGTGTGACGACGTGATCCGTCAGTTAGACGACGTGATTCGTAGGTATCACGTATCACAAGTGCTTGAGAACTGCTTGAGAACTTGAGGGGTCACATCACATACATAAAAGGGAGAGACAGTCAGAGAGAAAAAGATAGAAACAGGTCCCTCGATTTGCGATCGGTACGATCGCCCCAGTTTTGCTAAGATACCGCGGTAGTCCAATAGCCGGCAGCAAACCGACCAACACGACCGTCGTACTGTAGACCATGATTTGAATCAACCAAATGTTTGAGTCGCTTGACACTGTTTTTTTGAGTCGCTTGACACTGTTTTTAGAACAAAAATAAAGTATGAAAAATTCAACCAAATGTAAGCTAATCTATTAAGGTAATATTTTTTCAAACTCCAAACCCTGAAACAGGGTTGATCAAGGTAACTAAGATCGGTCTGCCAGTAAAGCTAAGGACTCTGTCGACCAAACCAGGCTATACAAAGCCTAAAGACCTATCATTGGCGTTGGATTCTTGCCTTGCTCGACCCTCTTTTCGCGAGCTGCAGGCTTGAACAATACAAGTTGGATGCTTTGTTCTATGACGACAAAACATATTCTCTACGACATTCTGTAATGTGAACCTTTCAAACTTTTATCCTAACATTTTATTCGAGGTAAGGCCCCATACCATGGCCATTCATGGATAAGATAATAAGAGCATCAGAGAAAACTGCAGTTTTGCTCAGGTCGTTATAAATTGTTCCGGTTTCCTTCATAACAGATTGAACCCACTCCAGCTCCCTAAGCGTTATTCCTTTCTATCTCTCTCACTCTCTCCCTCCTTCCCTCTTCTCTCTCCCATCTCTCTCTCTCGCTCCTCCCTCCTCTCTCTTCTCTCTCTCTCTCTCGCTCTCTCCCTCCTTCTCTCCCATCTCTCTCGCTTTTAGAACTGTAAGTTTTTCCGCTTACAGGAGTTACTTCTAGCAAGATGTCGTAGTTTAATTCAATGGCGGAGAGAGAAAGAGAGAAAAGAAAAGGGAGAAAAAAATAGCGAGAATTATAAATAGATTAAGACGGGTTAATTTTTCCATCCATTACCCTACAAAATAACTTAAGCTGGATGCTGAAACTATTGCTATGTATACTGCCACTTCGTATCTCACGTGGGTGCTAATACCGCCTGGGCCAAAAAAACGTGGGGTACGCCGAGCCTCATATCTCCCAAATCTTAACTTCCATCACTCTGATATTTTGACACAATATTTGTATGGGTACTCATTCGAGGAATCCGGAGTTTCAGCCCTCTAGATAAAAGTTCATTTTTTTCGCCCGAATGAACATTGAATGAACATCAAAATGGGACCATATTTCGGTACCAAAGTTTCACAAATTTGTTTGGCTATCGATTTTCTTTCGAACGCGACCAGTTTGAGCTTAATTGGATCACCACAAGAATCACAGTGACCAGTTTACCAGGCCTAGGTTGGGTCATGTGATCCCCATCAAATTTTGACGTGTTAGCAAGAGAACTTACATTCTAACGGACGCTGTATCGGTACACCGTCCTCATTAGCAGATGTGATACGTGATACTCGACCGTTACACCTGCTTATTGGCACTTCGTAATGACACTAGCGTCTCAATGGGGGTCACATGACCAGACCTAGGGTTAGAAAACTAGCCACTGTGTCTCTTGTGGTGGGCCAATTGAGCTAAAATTAGTCGCGTTTGAAAGGAAATCGATACCCAAAGACGACTGTGAAATTCCGGGTTGAAAAAGCATTCCTGTTTTCAAGTTCATTCAGGATTCATTCCAGTCGGAAAAATGAACTTTGAGATAGAGAGCTAAAATTCCGGCTTATATCAACATTGATCAAGTGCAATGGCCTTACCAATTTTTAGCGCCTGAAATTACCGATTTCTCGTCAAAACGGGTCAAAATCGATTTTCGGTAAAAATGAACAGTTTTATATTGTTTATTTCACCCACTAAACTTGATTCAATTTTAATAAAAATGCAGATTGCCATTTGTTGTTAGTTGTTCTATTGCATAGCGGTCATTTTAAGAATAAAATTGAATATAAACAAGAGAAAACCTCGAAAAACCCGAAAATTGAAAAATTGAGTTCATTAATGAATTTTGAAGTTTTAGGAATTGAAACTCCGGATTCCTCGAATGAGTAGGTATACAAAAATTGTGTCAAAATATCAGAGTGATAGAAGTTACGATTTGGGAGATATGAGGCTCGGCGTACCCCACGTTTTTTTTGGCCCAGGCGGTAGATAGGGAGTATAATAGCACCGTGCTATATATTCCCTGTCTATACTCGTGCAAACACCCTCCAATGATCTAACATGGTTACTATATATTGGTAGATCTCTCCTGCTAATGTGCAGCTCTCACTCCCCTCTTTCTCAGCTGCCTTCTCTGTTGAGTTCTCTATCCCCCGTACGACACACGGCATAAATGTTCGTTATATCTCGTCGCTAGAGTTCGCCAGTTATCACTCTTTGAACACGTGCTGCTGGCTACTACTGTGGATTGTATCTGAATGGGTGGTAACTTGACGTTCTCTATCTTTCTCTCTCTTTCTCTCTCTCTCTCTCACTCTCACTCTCTCTCTTTCTCCCTCTCACTCTCACTCTCACTCTCACTCTCACTCTCTCTCTCTCTCTCTCTCTCTCTCTCTCTCTCTTCTTGTTTTGTTGAGAAAGGCAAGTGTCCTGAGAAATAGTGAGAACT
The DNA here is from genome assembly GCA_020137815.1 of Hormiphora californensis. Lineage (NCBI taxonomy): Eukaryota > Metazoa > Ctenophora > Tentaculata > Cydippida > Pleurobrachiidae > Hormiphora > Hormiphora californensis. Next base: position 924,977 of record CM035354.1, on the reverse strand, counting down.
ATAAGAGTGTGTATCTTAAACCTGATCTTAGTTATGAAGAGAGAGTTGAGAGGAGAAAGGCGGTGAAGACTCTAAATGAACTGAGACAGGCGCACCCTGAGAGAAAGTATGCTTTAAGGAAAGGTGTGATTGAAAGCATCTGAACTCATTTAAATTTGCCCCACAAGCTTGTGGAGATCCTTTTTATGCTTTAAATGTTTTTACTATCATATTTTTGATCTCTTCGCACGGGGCGGGACCCAGTTTGTTTATCATTTATTTGACTTACATTGCTGTTCGTCCACCATCATATTTTAACCAACCAACCAACCAATCTCTCTCTCTCTCTCTCTCTCTCTCTCTCTCTCTCTCTCTATCTTTTTCTTTATCTTTCTCTCTCTCTTTCTCCCTCTCTCTCTCACTCTCTCTCTCTCTCACACACACACACTCTCTCTCTCTCTCTCTCTCTCTCTCTCTCTCTCTCTCTCTCTCACTCTCTCTCTCTCTCCCTCACCCCAAGCCCCAAGGTTCTTTACCCAGTTTTTCTCCCGTTAGGGAACCGTTTTGTATCTCTTACTCAACTAATAAGGTGATTTAACGAAAATTTTAGCCTCAACCACAAAAAAATTTGTTACAAAGGAATTCCACCTCAAATGTACTCCTAAGGGTCCCCTCTATCGATTCCAACCAATGCTCATATTTGCTCAGGGGTGCTAAGGCCTCATTTCCGGGTGGGCGTGGTACCTGTATTTTCAGCCTGAGGCCAAAACCATAAGTACCCTTAAAATAGGAGTAGAGATAAAATCGAGGGCACTAGAGTGATCAGCGTCCTCGCATTAGTGGGGGTAGGTGCCGGAATTAAGTCTCTATCTCAACTGGTTAATTAGATAATTGGATAATTAGGTTTGCGCATAACCGTTTTTTGGCTATATGGCTATAGCCACTTAGGAATGGTTTAGAGACTTTTCATTGGTGCCATTTTGTAGGCAAAACGAAGTTATGGGGGGTCGACGTCGGACTTTTAAGCTCTATCTTCAACCGTTTAGCCGTTATTTGGCTTTAACGGTGTTAAAAATCAGGGTTTTTACCGTATTTTGCTCATTTGGAGAATCTTAAAAGCCAAATAACGGCTAAACGGTTGAAGATAGAGCTTAAAAGTCCGACGTCGACCCCCCATAACTTCGTTTTGCCTACAAAATGGCACCAATGATAAGTCTCTAAACCATTCCTAAGTGGCTATAGCCATATAGCCAAAAAACGGTTGTGCGCAAACCTAATTATCCAATTATCTCATTAACCAGTTGAGATAGAGACTTAATTCCGGCACCTACCCCCACTAATGCGAGGACGCTGATCACTCTAGTGCCCTCGATTTTATCTCTACTCCTATTTTAAGGGTACTTATGGTTTTGGCCTCAGGCTGAAAATACAGGTACCACGCCCACCCGGAAATGAGGCCTTAGCACCCCTGAGCAAATATGAGCATTGGTTGGAATCGATAGAGGGGACCCTTAGGAGTACATTTGAGGTGGAATTCCTTTGTAACAAATTTTTTTGTGGTGTTCCTGGCTTATCACCTTACTAAACCTGTCTTTCCCAACACTATATCTCTCTAACAAAGATTGCCGCCGCCCTTCGTGCTTCTGTTTAACAGCTGTACTGAGCACTGTGAATAATCATGAGCCATCCAAACATACAACCTTCGTCCCCCTAATTACTCTATCTTTCTATCTTTCTCTATTTCTCTGTTCTCTCTCTCTCTCTCTGTCTATCTTTCTCTAGTTCTCTATCTTTCTCTCTCTCTATCTTCTACTCACCCTATCTCCGTATGTCACTGGAGCACTGACCTCTATAGAAGACTCTTTTCCTCTCGCCCGTTTTTCTTTTGAACTCTCTCTACCGGTCTTGCTCTCACTCTTGCTCTCACTCCCCTTTCTTTCTTCGTTACGAAGTCATCCATTTTTGTTGTATTCCGAGAGCTCGTGCCCACTGGGGCGCTTTCTTGGGGGAGTATTTTCATTACCAATGTTCTTTCTATCAGTGGACAGCTCAAGGTTCCCTAATCCCTACTCATCACACTCTAGCACTAAACAGATCTCATATTTATCAATCCAGATCTCATTAATTATTTTATCAATCCAGCTCTTCCTTGATAATTTAAATACCAAATAAAGTGCTAACATTATTAACTAATTCTCGTTATAATATTCTCTCCATCCCGTACTATGAGTAGTAGCAGGCTGTCACGGGACGTTTAAAATATCCACATATATTTTCTCTCTCTCCTGGCATATGTTAGTGATACATAAGGAAGGGAAGAATTTGAGCGTGTAACAAGGGGAAGCCTACAATTTTCTTACTCACCTCAACCCGAACATTCCTTGTTTCTTGAACAGTGCTTTCTGTCACAGTTATCAGTTTAGCTCACTTCATGACCTAACTGGGGGCAATTTGTAGTTATAGTAGAGGGCTGCATCTCGTCAAACCAATATTTATCACTTTCTCTACCTATCTCTCTCTCTCTCTCTCTCTCTCTCTCTATTTCTCTATCTATCCCTCTCTATCTATCTCTCTCTATCTATCCCTCTTTATCTATCTCTCTCTCTCTCTCTCTCTCTCTCTCTCTCTCTCTCTCTCTCTCTCTTCTCTTCTCTCTCTCTCTCTCTCTCTCTCTCTCTTTCTCTCATTAATCAGTTACAGTATTGACTCTCGTTCATCGTGCAGTAGTTATAGTCTGTACCCTCTCTCATGTTATACCATCAGCTGTGACCGACCTACTATGAACTATCTGCATGTATACTGAATTGTCAAATGAGCATGTGTTACTGTGAATTAGACAAATTCATGGAATGACTATCCATTACTCTTTCTTTATCTTTCTCTCTCTCTCTCTCTCTCTCTCTCTCTCTCTCTCTCTCTCTCTCTCTCTCTCTTTCATTCATTCTCTCCATTCCTACTATCCGTATGATTTCTTTGAATATAATATGTTTGGCTTGTCATCATGAGGGGAGTGATTGTAATTCCACTCTTTCAGGGTGTGTCTTATATTCTTTTAATTTCTTCCTTTTTACAGCCCTACAAGTCAATATAATATGCCATTCTCTGATGGGATTCAGACATGGATGTTTGAGATGGATCGTTCGCTCCTTATTTGGTATTAACATCCCTCCACTAGAGAAGAAGAATCGAGTCTCTTTGTTTGCTCCGAGCCTTTCATTAAATCTATCTTACCAGCCATGTCTCAATTTTAATGCAAAGAATCACGAGAAATGAAAATGCTACTTACCTTAGGACTCCTATGGTGACAATTGCCTTTCGGTATGCTCAGTATCCTACTCTACTCTATCTCGGAGATTTGGTAGTAAGATACTGCTTTATAATAATGGTAGACCGATCAGTCTCCAAAATGTATATTAATGTCGTACTATCTCTGGATCCTGGGTCGGGAGCTGGAAATGAAGAGAGAGCCTTCTGGCCATCATTAAACATGTGCACTTAGATAGAGAGAGAGATATATAAAAAGGGAAGGAGAGAGAGAGAGAGAGAGAAAAGGGAGTAGTGGAGGGAGAGCGAAGGTCATGGGTACGATGTAGAGGGGAGGGAGAGCCAGGATCGTGTGTGCGTGCAGTGTCAAGCACCCATTATTACACACACCCTCTGTCTCTATCTCTCTATCACTGTCTCTATCTCTCTCTCTCTCTCTCTCTCTCCCTCTCTCTCTCAGCTCTCTCTCTCTCTCTCTCTCTCTCTCTCTCTCTCTCTCTCTCTCTCTCTCTCTCTCTCTCAGCTCTCTCTCAGCTCTCTCTCTCACTCAGCTCTAGCTCTCTCTCTCTCAGCTCTCTCTCCCTCTGTTATCTCTAACATCTTCTATCTTTAGCTTTGCTAGCTCTTCTTTTCCTAACCCATGGTTATGAAGGTCCCTCTGGCCTCTAGCCGGGTCTACATGTACATTATCATCATTATAGACTGTCTGCTGTATGTTGCACCCTTCTGAAGGCAAGGTATACCTGCTGTACTGTGGGCTGTATAGTGTATACTGTGTATACAATGTATACTGTGTATACTGTATACTGTGTTATCTGTAACCAAATTAGGGACATACATCTAACAGATCAATGAATTATGAAGTAATGAATTACTCTATTTTACTTTTTTTCCACATCCACGTGGCTATTTCTCTATCCATGGGATATATCTTGCACTCTGGACTCCGGAGATTGTAGAAGTTGACTTCAAGGCTCACAAAGTTGTTACGATTTCGCGTGCCATCTCTATTTCTCACTATCGTTATACTTTATCTCTCTCTGGTTTGGTTTGGTTTGGTTTGGGAGGATTACGGTATAGCCACTAAGCAGCCAGCTACTGTCGGCACCGTGTTATTATAATATTTATATGAAAGACCCGAAGGAGACGCAGGTGCTCAGTACCACCATATTGTCAACACTTCAGATATAAAGGGATTTTGAAAAGTGTAAGTTTTCAGTGTGAGATCGGGAAGAGGGGCAGAACTATGGAAGGGATTTTGGCTGGTTCTAGATCCCTACATCCTGGGGAGTAGGACGGGATGCCGACCAGTGATCACGATCACATCAGACAGACAGTCTGAGTTGACCGACACGGATACGTGTGTAGGAAGCACGTGAAGCCTAAAAAAGTATAAATCTAGCGAGACTCTGTCCTTCGCACAGTGTCAAGATTTAAACATGCAGGGGATGCAATAGAAAGGGTAATAAGAGCACGCCCCGAGGGACTGAAAATCGGTCATAGTGTCTGTCGTCGACGGGGTCAGTTCTCACTCCTCAAGCACTCGTTCTCGGTTTGTAGATTGTCTTGTTAGTACTGTCAAGAGAGCTAGTCCAAGACTAGGAGAAACCAACACCTCTATCTGGCTGGACAAGGGTGCGATCCGGATTGCTCCTATAATCGAAACTGTCAATTTGACAGAGTGACAATTATAGCGAGAGAGATAGATAGATACACCTATGTGCGTGACTGGGATGACGAAGGGGTAAAATATCCCAGATGACGTGAACTGAGTGGCGATCATGTTACCGTGAACCGTCTCATGAACCATGTAAATGGCGTCTAGCCATTGTAGAGATAACCTCACTCTCTCTCCATATTTATTTCCCTATCTTTCTCGAAGAGTGTCTCGAAAATATGATTTGTAATCCTAGAAGCGTTCTCCACCGGACTTATTTATCTCTCTCTCTCTCTCTCTCTCTCTCTCTCTCTCTCTCTCTCTCTCTCACTTTTATGTTACACAGGTCTTCCTAAAACACGATTCCCTTTTCTCAGGCTCATTTATTATTCCATGAATTATTTATCTATCTTTCTCCCTCTAATATCTCTACTCCTTCTTTTTCTCTCTTTTCTCTCTCTCTCTCTCTCTCTCTCTCTCTCTCTCTCTCTCTCTCTCTCTCTCTCTCTCCCTCTCTCTCTGTCGCTATCGAATCGTTCCTATTCTGCTCATCACCTCTATTACATCACAACTCGGCACTGTACTGCTACTTTGGGAGCGGCTTTAAAGAATCTCGTCATCTGAATACTTGTTGTAGTTGATATTAGGCAAGTTGCGTCATCCATAAACCCATATATCTTTGTAATAATATCCTCATTTGATCTGTAGTGTTGTTTTGTTATTTCTCCCAATTGTGTTTAGTTTAGTTGTATATCATTGACCGTTTTCTCAGTGCAACAACTTCGCCTGTTGTGCGTCACTAATTTATGTACATCTCGTCAGATATAGTAAATTCGGGCGGAAATGAAGGGAGATCCCTGTAAATTATATTCACACATTTTGAGAGCATGACTAAACATCCCACACTCCTTACATTCTTATCACTGAGATGATCCCACACTCCTTACATTCTTATCACTGAGATGATCCCACACTCCTTACATTGTTTCCACTATAAAACCATCCGTTGTATAACTAAACATCTATTTAGCAATGAATCCGGCGTGTGCGAAATGCAGCAAGACCGTCTACCCGGTAGAGAAGCTCAACGTTCTAGATAAGGTAACTACACACGTCCTGGACTACATGTGCCCCTGACCTTGCTGCTGCAGTACTTAGTGGTGTGGATTTCAGCAATTTTAAACTGAAATATTTGAAAGCTATAATGTGTTCTATAATTTATTCCGCGATCCTAATGCCTAATCAAGCAGTGAAAGGTATGATTTATGTAGCCCCTTGTAACCCTATCACATTTTAGAATTGGCACAAGGGATGTTTCAAGTGTGAGACCTGCAGTTGTACACTAACATTGAAAAGTTACAAAGGATTCAACAAGATACCTTATTGCAACACGTGAGTTGGGCACATGGCCAAAATCTTTATTAATAGGATTTCATGCATATTGGTAACTAGTTTTGTTCAACCCCTTTTTTATTTTATTTTATTTTATAAAAAAAGGTCAAATGTCATTCGCGTGCGGGGCACGCGAATGGCAGTCTAGCTTGGCAAATTGGTAACTTGGTCCCTTAGCATTTAGCACTGAGCTTCTCATTTTCACTTAAATCAGATCACAGTTGTCGCAAATCTTTTCATTTGCAGTGATCCCTTTTCTCATAAATAAAGTGTTGATTTTTAATTTCTTAGAACTCAGCACTCACTTCCAAAAATGTGACATTTCCACTTAGTGATGTGTACATAATTTGATTGCTGTCGGTTGGCCTATGAACCGGAGCGTTTTTGCTCGCCAACCAAAGCCACTTCCTTTTGAGAGAGAGAAAAAGAGCGAGAAAGAGAAAGAGAAAGAGGGAGAGAGAGAGAGTGAAAGAGTGTGAAAGAGTGAGAACAGTCAAAGAGTGAAAATGAGAACTTGAGATCGCAAATGTATAATATGCCAGACAATGTGTTCTCTGTTTTATTTTCCACAATGCCCGGTGTCAAGTGGGGGATGGCTAACGATTCTAGGACACAGTTACTTTTCTCTTTCTCTCTCTCTCTCTCTCTCTCTTTCTCTCTCTCTCTCTCTCTCTCTCTCTCTCTCTCTCTCTCTCTCTCTCTCTCTCTCTCTCTCTCACTCAAACTCTCTTTTTAACCCTCTTCCTTTGTCCCTATCGCCTATCATGATCGACAGACGAACGATAAGTTGGAGTCCAAATCGTTTCCGGGGTCTCTGAGAATGGGAGAAAGACCATCTCTCTCTCACTCTCACTCTATTTTAATCTTTACGTCTTTCTGTCTTTAATCTTTACGTCTTTCTGTCTCTCTGCACCCCTGCTCTCCAAATGACCCATTTTTCGCTCTCGATTTCTTCTTCACGTCCCTCCTCTACATAACACCTCTCTGGGTGTATAATACCCCGATCTCGATTTCTTCCTCACGTCCCCCCTCTACACCTCTCTGGGTGTATAATACTCCGATCGCTGCTGAGAGAAACAAGAAAAGGGATGATCATTTTCTGTGTCCCATTGTTTTAGTTGCACCACTCATTACTCTCACCCCCTCTGCAGCAGCAGCAGTGTTTTACACGTTGCACCACGTACCCAAAATTAAAATAGACCCGGAAGGGCCGGGGGAGGGGGATATTTTAAGGTTCTAAAATCTTGTTTGTCGCGGCAATTCAGAATTGTACCAAGATTCAATCCTCAAAGAATGTATTCATCTCGATAACTTTGGGCTGTCTGAGACCCCTTTTAGAACAAGTGTACATGCTTTACAATCCCTCTGCTAAGAGCATTGTAACAGCTCTCCCTCTTATCGCGTCATGCCCACTAAGCGGTGTGACGCGATAAGTTGTGTGACAGGGCCGGGTCTGTGTGATAAGTGATAAGGCCAGGGGAGAGAGTTCTAATTTTATAATTTCCCTTTTTCAGGCATTACCCATCCCAGAAGCATACACAAGTAGCTGATACACCAGAGAACTTGAGACTTCAGCAGCAAACCAAAAATATCAGTTTGGTAAGTCCCTTTTTGGTGCCAAATTAGGTTCCCCCTTCCCCTGTCAATTATATGCCGTGCAGCCAACCTTTAAATTCAGCACTATGTGATTCCGGACTAAACTTTCCTGTGTTGAGCTCTAATCATTGCCGGTCTCGACACATCTCTAAGTCTAACCTAAGTCTAACCTAAGTCTAACCTCTCTCCGACCCTCAGATCACGTATCACAAGGACTATCATACCTCTGTAAAGGGCACTAAGATGAGTGTGACTGATGATCCGGATAGTGTGAGAGCCAGGAAGACTCAAGATCAGGTGTCACAGATCAAGTATCACGGAAAAGATAGGACGAACCCGGCCTCGACTCCCCTCGCTCGACCCTACTTTTCATCCCCGGGTAAGTGGTAACGCGCGGTGCACTTCTAACAGATAACACCGCGCGCACTGAGCGGTTGTAATCAAATGTTCGCGTCCCTTCATTTCGCGGGACGATATTTCACCAATAAGGAAGTCAAATGTATCCTAATTATTTGTGTAGGATATTTTACTGATAGTAATGGAGAGACAGTTAACGGTGAGAGATCTGCTACCCAGCTAGTTAAATTCACCACACCCCTGCATCTGTTCACTGCTCAATATTCATTTTCAATCTATCATTTGTGACGTTCCTGAGTAGCTGTAGAGATATTCATACAATTGTCTTAATCTTAGCTATTTTTCAATGTGAAACCACGCCTTACGAATGAGTAGCTGGTGCTATAATAGCTGAACCACCTGCTCCAAATTAATACTACAGTTTAAACTGGTCCTAATTAGTTAGTTAATTAATTAATTAATTAATTTACCGCTATAATACGAGCTACAACTCAGTACTAGACTCACTATCTCACACATTTTTCTAATCCGGTGAGACAGGTTCAACTCAAACTCCCCCTTTCCTAGGAGAAGGGCCAGCTGAGGAAGTGCAGCCAGTACAACAAGAAGAACCAGTACAGGCACCAGAACCTGTCATACCTGAACCTGAACCTGCAGCCCCAGAACCCCCTGTAGAGGAAGCTGAAGAGGAGGTTGTGCAGCCCCCTGCACCTACTGATGAAGGAGACAAACCACTTTCAAAGGTAGGGAGAGAGGGGCAAACTGTGTTTAGTATGAGCTGAGGTGTTTATAGCAACTTTTTAATCCGGCTATAAAATAAGATATACATGTATATCAAAGGGTGGTTGAGGGGTAAAGCTCGTCTCCTATACTGCTGTGTGCTCCGAGCACGGGAGTGCCAGGAATGTGATGTGATTCCTTTACCGCTCAACCCCCCTTTGAGATTGATACAGATATACCGCACCCACCTAAACACTAAACATTAGGTGCCTAAACCTAAACACTACTAAACACTAAATATTAGGTGCAGCAGTTAGCACGAGGTTTTCAGGATCCATCCCAAATGCCGCCATTGGTAAAACATGCTAGTAGCAAACTAAATCAGTGCTAATATACCTCTCTCATTGAAGTAGCAAACTAAAGATATAATCAGTGCTAATACCTCCCCCTCTCATTCAAATACACTTTGTCTACCATATATCATAAAATTACAAGAATTAGCTTGCTCAAATGCGCTACCAAATATATCCATTTGCTCATTGCTGTCCTCACATCTCCTTCAACTCTCCCCCTTTTAATTCAACTCTCCTTCAATTACCCCCCCCCCCCTTTCCAGTCTCCCTAACTATATCCCAGCTCCCTAACTACCCCCCCCCCCTCTCAGGAGGAGGATGGAGCTGATGAACTGCCCCCTGCTCCCCCTGCCCCGGAGGAAGATGCTCCACCAGTTGAACCTGCCGCTGAGGACCCCGCCCCTGAACCAGTCCCTACTACTGAGCCCGAGGCAGATGAACCAGCTGCGGAGGAGACTCCTGCTGCTACAAATGGGGATGCTAATGTAAGTAGGGATAGCAAATTAATTAACTAATTATTGTCCATATAACCATGACACTCTATACGTTAATTATTTGACTAATTAAGTAATTAAATAGGCGGATAATCCCCCGGCGGAAGAATGAGTAAGTGTACACCTCAGCTGCATTTACAGCTGGCCCTTCGCCAAACTTGCCGGCCAGCCACAAGTTGTTGAGTAACCCCTTACAGCTTACTCAACCCGCCACAAGCGCTTTTAGTTGCTCACCCCATTCAATTTTATCTTGTCTGTTATCTTGTCTGTTTGTTGTTATGTTTATTGTCTGTTGTCTGTTGTTATGTCTATATTATGTTCCGAGTCATGTTTTACAGTTATTTTAGAGGGATTCTTTAGAGAGGAGAATCTGTTTCCCAAATCCCATCTCTACAGCGCTGTGCCACACCTTAACACCCTGTAATTGTAGGTTCCCATATATCTCTCTAGCGTTAATATTATTCTGTCTAATTCTCAGCAACCCTCTCCCAGGCTGTTTCTCTTTCTCTCATTCGATATCATATTCATTACAATGCTGGTTATCCCCACCCCCCAAGGAGGCCTCTTTTCCCTAGAAACGGATCGCATATTATTTCCTCTCCAAATGATTACTCGCTCTATTAACTGCCCAGCTCCAGTCCCCCCCTCCAACATTCCAACCCTATATATAGAACTTCTTGTAGTAGTAGTAAGTACCCTATGATTTCTCTCTGTGTTTTCAGTACGTTGCGATATACGACTATTATCTAACACCCCCACCCCCACTAACACCCCACTCCATTCTCTCTAACACCCCCAGTAACACCTCTCAGTATTCCCTCGACTAACACCTCCTGTTTTCAGTACGTTGCGATGTACGACTATGATGCTGCTGATGTTGATGAGGTTACCATTAAGGAGGGGGACGTCGTGGCACAAGGGCAGATCATTGCGGAGGGGTGGATGGTCGGTACAAATACAAGGACGGGTCTGACTGGCATGATGCCCAGTAATTATGTGGAATTGCTGCCTTCTCTACCTTAAAAACATTGTGTGTGAAAATATATATATGGAGATCCTTCCCCCTTTTCCCCCCACAAAAAGAGTGTAAATACAAGAATAAATAGCACTTTCCCTCTCTCAAATTCATTATTGTCAGGCCAATGCTCTGAATATTCATTATGTTTTAAGTCACAAAAGAGATATATTTAGTGTTGTGTGTGACAACCCAATATGTTTAACGGTATAATTGGACCGTTTTTTCCTTTGTTAAAGGATTTACTACGTGTGTGAGTGTGACTTTTATTAAAATTAGTTTTATAGATTAAGTGTGAAAGAGGTCCTTGGACTGTTGCATCCTGCAGTAACCATGACAACGCTTGTTACCTTGTGCCCTTTTTTGGAATGTTACCTGCCCGTTTCTTTTTTTGCACCACATTGCAAATAACACGCATATCATGCTGATGACTACTACTCTACGCTTTCTTTAAACCTTTAATGCTTTTCAATTTTTATATACCAAACCACCGTGTTTAAATTATTGTTGGAATTATTGGAGTTGAAAGGCGGTTATTCTCTGATGGTAAAACAATATAAACATGGTAATTAAGGTGGTCAAATTGAGTTAGAAGTGTCCCAGATTCTGTCAAGAATTCTTCACAAAAACTCCTCTTGCAGCTTTCTTTGGCCGTTTTTTCTTGGGTCTCCGTTTCACTGAGGAAGCAACTGAACTGGTCGTACTCTCTGCCTCTGAGCCAGGAGTGCTGCTAGGTGATCCTGTTTCGGGGGGTTGCTGGGATGCTACCTTCTGAACCTGGGGAGTGGTCTTAATTAATTAAAAGCAGCATGTTGGGCACCTTGCGCTCTTCTGTGTTCCGAACATTGTTCGCGGCAGGGTTGATAAGGTGTCGCTGGTTGGCCACGACGTCCCGATGGAATATCTGGAAGTGAAATCCCGGAATGACCCTATAAAGCACTCACCTGTTGTCGTAATTCCACGATTGTAGCCTCCAGCCTCTCCCGTTTCAACCGTTCATGTTCCAGCAAAGATCTCAGTTCCTGCGCGGGATGTGTGTGTAACAATGTGGGCAAGAAATTAGTTACTGAGTGCTGAAAAGTGTGCTTTTCATACAACGCAATCTGCGCGCGCACCATTAAAACATAACAAACCGTCTGCGACGTGACAATGTGCCAGATGCCATGACAAACAACAACAAACAAAAAAGTAATAAAAAGCACAATATATGTCCCAAAAAAAACAGAACACATATCCCGTTTTTGGGTATTATATCCCGACTACTTACCATGGTTTCAGCAGTTATGTCGGCACTTGGCGGGACAGGTGGCGGTTTCCCTCCAAATTTCTCGACTGCTCTCCTCGCATCAGTTAATTCATCCTCCAGGACTTCAACTTTGTTTAATGCTCGAGCTAATAACTCTATCGGTTAGAGATATATCACTTACAACATCACATTGGACAGGCATGCGAAAATAGAACAAGTGACCACGAACAGTACAGATCGATCTTTGACCGCTGACATTTACATCTCAGAATAACTCAATAACCTGAATTTCCTGCTGCTAAATTTATGTAGGTATCATAACAGTAAGTTACTGCTATAATAGCTACATAATTTCGGTAGCAAAGCTAACACAGAAAGTTGTGAAATTCCAAACATTATTACCTTCAGGGGAAGTTTCCTCTTCATCTTCATCCTCTGTATATCCTCCTAGTTCCTCAACACATTGCACCTTGGCAAACCTCTTAGCAACATCCTTAACTGTCTCACCCGAACCATTTTCTAGGTCAACTGAAGAGGTATTAGGTTAGTATTCATCATGTTAGTTAAACGATGCTAACAACTATAGCAGTATAGTTGGGTGGTTAGTGAAACTCTGTTTATAGCTATATTGTGTATTACAATATGTTCAATATTATTTAGTTCTTGTCATATATGATAGTGTAATAAGAAGCACTAACCGTCAGCCCCGTGAAGGATAAGCCACTTGAGAGTCTCAACCTGCCCGTGCCCTGCTGCTTTATGTGCAGGTGTAGAGAGATGGTCATCTCGAGCATTCACCGAGTACAATCCGCTACCTGGTAGAAACAAATAATGTAATAAAAAGGGTGGGGTAACAAAGAGACGACGCTCCTGGAGGTAGAGGTTGGTGACGCAGTCACCCCTACACTAGCCGCACGCAGCGCGGCTAAACGAAGCCTGCGAAGCGTAATAGGTGATGTCATCACCAAAGGTAGAGGAAGGAACTTTCATTTGTCCACAATGTCAATAAAAAGTTACAGGTCCACTTGTAGAATGTGAAGAATAGCGAGAGAAGGAGCAACGAACTGACAATTCTATCAAATTAAAATACTTATCATTTGATATTACCTATCATTCGTTCAAGTGCGGGAATGTCTCCCTTGGCGGCTGCAACATGAAGGGGAAAACCATCATCAAACTCATTCAGCTCATTAACCTGGCAATAGTATATTCATTAGAAACCAACAATCATATAGCACTCAAGTACTACTTTGCGTGTTGTTCAGCTGGTGAATTTACCCACCTTGAGATTGGAAAGGTAATCCACTACAGCATCCTGGCCCGTTACAACAGCCCTTTCCAGTGCCGTCTCAGCATCATTGTTTATCCCAGCTAACATAGAAACCCAATCCTCTACAGTTGATATGATATATTTCACTAGGTGAAGGTGGCCTGTTGAGGCTGCTAGGTGAAGTGTTGTGTCTCCTGTAACCAGGGTCAGGGAGTCCAGGTCAGCACCCCATTTCACCAGAGTCTGCATGCATCCTGGGGGTTGTTATGTTCTAACCCTCCTTTACATTTGCGGGAGTAGTATAGTGTGCACAGTTGGGACCCCTTTTAGCCTCCTAAGCGAGGCACCATTTTGTATGTGCATGTCACGTGACTTCTAATTACCAAAATTATGCGGCGCTGGCAAGAGTTGTTCACTAGAATATCGGGAGCGCCGGCAAGGACCATGGAATTTATTTTGGCGCTGACAAGGGCCCACATTCGCGATTGGGATTTCTGTATGATGTCAATTTTTGTTTGGAATTTCTGTGTGATCTCACCCCTATCACATTACACTCCTGCACAATGCATATAACTTTCTCTCTCTTTTCTCGTGCCAGGTGTTCTGATACAAATAATAAATATACTCCAGCGTTCCTCTAATGTTCTTTTGTTATTCTTACCGTTCTTTTGGTATTCCAGTGACTTTTCGCTAGAAAGGAACGAGACGGGAACGGTGAAAATTACAAAAGAACAGCAACGGAACGTTTTTTCGTTAGATAGGAAAAGTTGGAAAATACAAAAGAACAGTGGAAATTAGAACGGAACAACAGCGGAACGACGGCGGAACAGTAAAATGTTGAAAAATGTTGCAAAATTTGCAAAAACAACTTTGTGTCTATAAAACAAATTAAGAGACTGGTTTTCTGGAGAAAAAAATAAATGAATAATTAAAATGCTATCAGTTATATCAAAATTGAATCTTCATTATATCAAATCTAATGCAGACCACAGCTTCGACTTTCCATGCTGTAGATGGGCGTGAACTCCTTGCTATTTCTAGCAGATCTTCCTGTTCAATATTTTCTTTTACTTTTTTAACGTCTTCTCGCCCAGAAATTAATTGAGCAGTCTCAAAAACCATTGTGTTATTAGAGGGGTGATAAAATTTAACTTCACCAGTAAGTTTGTTTGTCATAACAAATCCGAATGCGACATTCAGTTTTATATCATTCTGATAGTTTTCCAAGACTTTATCTAGTTTACCAAAAATTCCATCAGTGGGTGACAGTGGAAAATGATAAATATCTTTTAGTTTACCTTTTGTAGTACGCTGACGAATAGTTGACCAATTTTTCCGGTACAACTCCCAAAACTTGACGGGCACAGTATCTAGAAACGCGTCCATGATTCTTATGGTAGCAATTATGCATAATTATGGTAACACCGGTTTATATAGCCAAAGATATGTTCTACTTCAATTATCGACGGGTCATAGCACTGTTATTCCCAGCGTTCTTTTGGTATTCCGGTGACTTTTCATGAGAAAGGAACGAGACGGGAACAGTGAAAACTACAAAAGAACAGCAACGGAATGTTTTTTCGTTAGAAAGGAAAAGTGGGAAAATACAAAAGAACAGTGGATATTAGAACGGAACAACAGCGGAACGACAGCGGAACAGTAAAATATTGTAAACTGTTGCAAAATTTTTGATTCACTGGAACAATAAAACCTACTTTGTTTTTGATTTGTAAAACAAATAAAAAGACCTTTTTTCAAAAAAAAAAAGAAATATAATTAACTATACATTTAAACTTTCATTTTCTAAATCTCTTAAAAGCAACAGCGTCTTTTCAACAACTTGGAAAATATTTGCAAACTCTTTAGAATACTTTAAAAATAATTTTTTGATATCTTCAACGCTCTTTTTGTCAACTAATTTAATCAATTTTCGTTCTTTTTCATTTAATTTCTTTCGCTGAAAAACAACAAGTGGAATTACACCATACTTTAGACCAGTACACAACGTTTTAATAGCTTGTAAAAGTTGGTTACTACGTGAAACCTTGACAAATTTCTTTGAAGCAAACAATCGACTGAGTTCTAGAAAGTCAGCAATATTTTTGGAGTTAATTATTGAATCGGAAAACTCGTTAAAGGTACTGTCCTTAAAATTTGTTATAAACTCATCGAGTTGCTTTTCAAATAACCGAATGCGACTCAAATGTTGTTTTGATTCCGTCAGCTTTGTTTTGTACAAACGTTCAAACTTGCGAGCGTGCTGATCTCGCACATGATACAATTCCTTGTAATTTAGTTCAGGCTTTTTCACAACTTTAGTAAGTATTGGTGAAGGGTTTTCCGAATCTTTATCGCTGCCATCTGCAGAGGTGTCATCTAGTGGATAATCCTCATCTATCTGTAGTTCTTTGGTATCCATACCTTCATTAATCGTAGGCTTTTTGTGATAGAGGTCTTTATGTTCAAGGAGTTGATAAATGAAGGGGAACGATTGGTCACACAAGTCACAAGCTACCATTTGTAAAGAAATGAAGATAGTTGTCCCTTATATACCCATGGCATGACATCGAAAGAAACTAGTTACTGCAGTTAGGACATTTATTTTCATAGGTTTCCGGAAACAGCTTGTTCGTAATATTATCAAACATTTCTGGGTTCTGGTTTAGCATTTCACGAATTTCAATTAATGAGTTTGATTCCTTAATGGCGTCCACAAGAAGTTTCTCGCGATCTGTTAGATCAGCTTTGCTGATATCAGCGTCAATAAGATCGTGCTTGAAAGCAAAGCAGTGTAGCAAGCATTGGTATGTATTTTCTCGGTCCGAAGATTCGCTATCAGATTGAGATATATCTGAGTCAGACTCTGGATCTGAAATATCACTTAAGCCCATTTTCTTAGACGACTCGTGACGCGTATTAGATCTCGGCATGACTAAAAATGAATTGAACGCAATAAGCAATCTCTTTTATAGTTCCAAACTAGCTATTTACTGTTCTGGTGTTGTTCCGGTGTTGTTCCATTGAATCACAATATGTTCCGTTGTTGTTCTTTTGTAATTTTCACTGTTTCCATTTCGTTCCTTTTTAATGAAAAGTCACCGGAACACAATAGAACACTACAAATGATAAAGTAACGACAAAATAATTTCTAGAACACCTGTGTAAAAATACATTTCCTAGTTTATGTGTATATACTGCATGTTTTCGTTTATGAAACATTTTGCAACATTTTACTGTTCCGCCGTCGTTCCGCTGTTGTTCCGTTCTAATTTCCACTGTTCTTTTGTATTTTCCAACTTTTCTTATCTAACAAAAAACCGTTCCGATGCTGTTCTTTTGTAATTTTCACCGTTCCCGGCTCGTTCCTTTCTAATGAAAAGTCACTGGAATACCAAAAGAACGATAAGAATAACAAAAGAACATTAGATGAATATTGGGGGAACTCTGGAGTATTCTATTATTTGTATCAGAACACCAGCACGAGAAAAGAGAGAGAAAGTTATATGCATTGTGCAGGAGTGTAATGTGATAGGGGTGAGATCACACAGAAATTCCAAACAAAAATTGACATCATACAGAAATCCCAATCGCGAATGTGGGTCCTTGTCAGCGCCAAAATAAATTCCATGGTCCTTGCCGGCGCTCCCGATATTCTAGTGAACAACTCTTGCCAGCGCCGCATAATTTTGGTAATTAGAAGTCACGTGACATGCACATACAAAATGGTGCCTCAGTTAGGGCGAAAAAGGGGTCCCAACTGTGCACACTATACTACTTGCGGGGTGCAGGGAAACAGGGTCGAGCAAGGCAAGGGGGACGGGTGGGTGGTTGTTATGTTCTAACCCTCCTTAGTTAAATGCGGGGTGCAGGGAAACTGGGTCGAGCAAGGCAAGGGGGAGGGGTCTGTAATGTGTATTCGTGGGACTCAGAAGCAACAAATAATATAAAACGCTAACATGCTATATTGCACTTTAGGCTTTACTCATTGGGGCCCTTGTCCTGGCTCTTACCTAGCTTTCCATTGTAAGCGGCGTGGTGGATTGCCTTCCAGCCATTAATATCTCTCAACGTTAGATCCCCTCCTTTTCGGGCCATAGTTTGGAGTGTAAATGTGTTACCGTGAGCAGCTGCTAAATGTACAGGACACATCCCACTTTCATCTTGTGTAGTCAGGTCTGCTCCATGAGTGATGAGCGCCTCTATGCACTGCTCTTTCCCCCTCAGAGCTGCAATGTGGGCAGCAGTCCAGCCCTGGACTGAGATGGCATTGACATTGGCACAGTGCCAAACCAGCCAGTGGACAGCATCTAGGTGTCCATAGTAACTGGCCTTGTGAAGTGCTGTAAACTTTTCCTTCCCCTGAAAGTGTTTTGATATCAATATTTAACTGATCTGAAACCTGTTTTACAAGGAACTCAGTTAATAATTAATATTTCAAGTCATATTTACGGGATAAGGATTATGGTAATTATAAGTAGCTCAGTTTTTACCAAGGGCGTATTGATGTCAATTGGTGTCTTTTTAAGGAGCCGCTCGCATTCCAGTACTTCCCCTCGCTCAATAAACTCATGGAATGTCCGGACGAGCCGAGCTTGGGCGTCTGCTTTGCCTACCACCATTATCAATTATTGATACTTCTTTCTCAGTGCGTCATCTCTTAAGCCATTTCAGGAAACCTTTGATTTTTGGATGTTTAAATATATGTGAGGTAACAGGTTGTCGGTTCGAACTTTGATCCCGGCTACCAACAAAATAGCAAGATAAGTTTAAGCATTAAGGCCAGAGGGGGGTGGGGGGGTCCGGGGGTATAAAAAGGCCAAATTCTTTAATACCAAGAATGGGGACGAGATATTTAGCCGAATTTTTGCTAAAAATGAACGGGGATCCCTGGCCTCGACAGTGTGGACTGTGGAGTCCACAGTCCGCCCTCGCCCTTCAGGTCCCACTTCCCAGATGTCTGACGGTGCCAATCCGACCTGAGTGCACTGAATCACGTGAAGGAGAGGGAAAGATAGACCATCTATAGATAGACAGTCGGCAGGTGAGTAGAACTTCGCTCCTAATAAAAGGCTGCAATAAAAGGCTGCAGAAAAAGGCTGCAGAAAAAGGCTGCAGAAAAAGGCTGCAATAAAAGGCTGCAGAAAAAGGCTGCAATAAAAGGCTGCAATAAAAGGCTGCAATAAAAGGCTGCAAGGTATCACGTATCCAACCAGACTAAAGCGGGGGATAGACCGAATCATCCTCCCCTAATAGTGTTTCATATCACGTATCGGCTGTAAATAGACCGAATCATCCTCCCCTAATAGTGTTTCGTATCACGTATCGGCTGTAAAGAGACCGAATCACCCTCCCCTAATTATAGTGATTCGTGTCACGTATCCAACTAGACCATAGGCGATAGAGAGACCGAGATAGAGAGCGAGTACGAGTGAGAACTGAGAGAGTGAAAAATCAGAATCACGGTATGGTATCACGTACCATGGTATCCTCTAATGAAAAGTGGTTACCAATTGACAATGAGACCTCATCGGTCCCGATACGTGATTCTCTACCGCTATCCCACCGCTATGTATTCTCCATTAGTCAGTAACTACTGAAAGTGTTGGTCTAATGAGGTAGAAACTATGATAGGTGAACCAAGTGGTTGGGTGGTTCACCTGTCATATTGTGAGTGCGTGTAGCACTCATTGTGCTACACGCTCAATCAATAGATCGGTAAGCGGGCTCTAGTGCTAAAATCACGAAAAGCGAACTCGAGATTTCGGCCGTTTTCTACCTCATTAGACCAACACTCTCAGTAGTTACTGACTACCTCTATATGAATCGTGGATCGATACGGAAAGGCTAACGGAGAATACATAGCGGTGGGATAGCGGTAGAGAATCACGTATCGGGACCGATGAGGTCTCATTGTCAATTGGTAACCACTTTTCATTAGAGGATACCATGGTACGTGATACCATACCGTGATTCTGATTTTTCACTCTCTCAGTTCTCACTCGTACTCGCTCTCTATCTCGGTCTCTCTATCGCCTATGGTCTAGTTGGATACGTGACACGAATCACTATAATTAGGGGAGGGTGATTCGGTCTCTTTACAGCCGATACGTGATATGAAACACTATTAGGGGAGGATGATTCGGTCTATCCCCCGCTTTAGTCTGGTTGGATACGTGATACCTTGCAGCCTTTTATTGCAGCCTTTTATTGCAGCCTTTTATTGCAGCCTTTTTCTGCAGCCTTTTATTGCAGCCTTTTTCTGCAGCCTTTTTCTGCAGCCTTTTTCTGCAGCCTTTTATTGCAGCCTTTTATTAGGAGCGAAGTTCTACTCACCTGCCAGACAGTCTATCATAGACTATGAGGTGTAAAGAGTGTGTGCTCCGCCTTAGGCGGACCGCCTATGCGTAGTTTTGGCTCTCACGCCTTTGTTTCTTGACCAATTTTGTCAAACAAAAACTTTGCGGACTCACAAAATTATACACTTTCCGGTGATATGCGGCTTTTTGCCGAAAAGTGAGAGGAAGTGGGGGCTGTCACACGCAAAATGCAAATACGACGACACGCGTGAAAAGGGGGGGTGACAACTCCAAAAAATCTGACTTTAGGCAGTTAATGCCTTCTAAAACTGCCCCAAATTGCCGAAATTTGCTTCAAAATCGCTGATCAAAAAGTTTCAACAACCAAAAACCAACCAAAACAAGAAATTTTGGGCAAAATTTTGGGCAAAACTTTTTGAAAAATCTTAAAATTTAAATCTTACTGCGCGGCAGAATGCAGCGCGATACAGCTTATTGACGCGTTTTACGTTTTATGCAAAGCAGAATAAAGCGGGTTAGCGCCGCGCGATTTCATATCAGACTTCAGATTCACATTCTGGCAAAAAATCTGACGACCGTCGTTTCGCGTTGGAAAACGTTAAAATCTCAAATCTGGGTGCCTTGCATTGCTAACAATTCATCGATTTTAGCGCGCGCGACAGGTTAGGGCTGTTGTTAGGGTCGGGTTAGGGTTTGGTATGGGGTTATCGGTTAGGGCTATCGATTCTCTATCAGTTACCGTTTAGTTTACTCAAATTGGCCATGTGGTTGCGTGGCTATAGCCGTTTGAAAAAAGTCGGTCTAAGTGGTTTTAGGTGTACTTTTTTGGCAGCGCGCACCTGTAAACACGCTGCAAGGCACCCAGATTATAATCGCGCCCTTTCGCGTTTTGACATTTGGCAAGTCATTTGCTGCTCAAGACACTCCAACCGCTCGTATCAACATGAATTCAACTATGCCACCTGTCAACTATGCTGAACAACTCAAGAAACCAGTCACCAAGGCTCATTTATCCCTATCCGGCGATTCAGGTCAACTTTCTGCTGCTAACAAACTTTTAAAATCTGTGCCAACCACGTTTCTGAGGAACAAAGATGACGGATCTGTTCTCATCGGATTTGACTCGGAGGAGGCTATGAGTTATGACGAAAGCCAAGGACAGTATTGCTGTATCAAGTCCCGACGTGACATTGGAAGAAAAGGTGACGGATCTGTTCTCATCGGATTTGACTCGGAGGAGGCTATGGCCTATGACGAAAGCCAAGGACAGTATTGCTGTATCAAGTCCCGACGTGACATTGGAAGAAAAGGTGAAAACGAAGAAGCTGACCATCAAAAACGCCGATGTTTCATCCTTCCCCATCGAGAGCACTGAGAAAATGAACAAAGAGATGATTCAGAGAAATGATGCCAATATTATAGAGATGCTATGCGAGAAAAATAATGATGTGAAAAAGATGATTGATGATGGCGAAAGAATTGAGATAGTGCACTTTAAGCGACATTTTCGTGATAACGACCTAGCTACAATTGCAATTCGTGTTACCTATAGGCTATTTAACTACATGCATACTAAGGGTTTTGTGTTCATGGGAAACTCCTTCTCTAGGGTAGAGGAGAGATTCCATGTCCGCCAATGTTTTACTTGCCAAAAATTCGGTCACATCGCCTCTGAGTGTACGGCGAAAACCCCAACATGCTACCGCTGTGCCGGCCCCCACATTGGTCGAGACTGCGATAGTAAGGATGGGAATAACCAATGCTGTGCCAATTGCTCACAGTCCAGTGACCCTCATTTCCAATCATGTGCATCCACACAACGCTGCTTCCAAAGACTGCCCGAGCTACCTGAAACGAATCCAGAACCCAAAAAACTTCTAAGTTCCCCTTTGCGGAGGCTAAAGATTGGACTGCTGAACTGTTTCTCGTTAAGAAACAAAACGGTCGATATTCTTGAACTTATGATTGATCGTGGACTGGATGTTCTTGCAGTTACGGAAACATGGCTGCAGAGTGGAGAGAAAGCTCTGTGTGCTGATATTAAAGATGCTGGGTTTGATATCCAGCACCTTCCAAGGAATGGCCGCGGTGGGGGAGTTGGAGTCATCACACTTCGGAGTGTTAAGATTGGCAAGGCTAAGTCTCGTGTTGTTGCTACATCATTTGAACACCAGGAGGTACTTCTTAAAGCATTTTCACCTACAAGGATTGTTGTTATCTATAGGCCAGGAAACAGCTCGAGTTTCTCTCTATTCCTTGAGGAGTTCGAGCAGATCCTTTCATGTGCAAACGAGAACCAAGAAGCCACAATAATCTGTGGAGACTTCAATATCCCCATCCAGGATGCTCAACATCCACAAACAAGGAAGTTCCAAAAACTTCTTAGTGAGTTTGGCTGGAGAAACATTGTGAATGAGAAAACACATGTCAAAGGCGGGACTCTAGACCTAGTCCTTGTCCAGACCGCACACGAGACAACGTTGGACTTGTCTAATGTTTCAGTGTCACCTGTTCCAGATGTTCCTGACCACTTTTTAGTCACTCTTGAAGCCACAATAACTATGCCACCGCCGGAGCCAAAAGTAATCAAGTCCAGAAAGCTAAAAGACATTCAAAGAGAAGACCTTGCTGAGGCTATTTTGGGGACTGACCTCTGTGGAGATCTGCCTCAAGAACTGGAGGACTGCGTGAGACTATACAATAAGACTCTGCGTGATATCCTAGATGAGTTAGCTCCAATCGAGAAAATGATTATGAAGCACAGGAAGCGCAACAGATGGTGGACACCAAAATGCCAACAACTAAAAAGAAAGAGACGTGCAGCAGAAAGACGGTGGCTAAAAGCTCGCCTGAACTCAAATGATCGTGGAAGACTAACAAAAATGTTTACTGCATGGAAAAACGCCAGTAGAGAAGCAGCAACTCTAATCTGTAATACTCGTTCCCAATACTACTTCTCACGCCTGGACAAACTGACTACAGATGGAAAAGCCACATTTGCTATAGTAAATAAGTTGCTTGATATCGAAAAAACACCTACAGAGCTGCCATCTCAACACTCTCCTGATGCTTTAGTAACCAAGTTCAACGAGTTCTTCAGAAATAAAGTGGCTAAGATCTACAATGATATTGAGAAGCTTCCATATGTCACAACTCAACCGTCTTCTAGCCCTCCTGCTCCTGCTCTCCCTGGACCTCCCGTTCCTGCTCTCCCTGGCCCTCCTGTTCCTGCTCTCCCTGATTCTCCTGTTCCCGCTCTCCCTAGCCCTCCTGCTTTCGCTGGCCCTTCTGTTCCTGCTCTCCCTGGCCCTCCTACTCCTGCTCTCCCTGTTCCTGGCCCTCCTGTTCCCGCTCTCCCCAGCCCTCCTGCTCCTGCTCTCCCTGTTCCTGGCCCTTCTGTTCCTGCTCTCCCTGGCCCTCCTACTCCTGCTCTCCCTGCTCCTGGCCCTCCTGTTCCTGCTCTCCCCAGCCCTCCTGCTCCTGCTCTCCCTAGCCCTCCTGCTCCTGCTCTCCCTGGACCTCCTGTTCCTGTTATCCCTAGCCCTCCTGCTCCTGCTCCTGATATCCCTAGCCGTGCTACATCACCTCCCAAACTAATATGCTTTCAGCCAGTCACTGATGAAGATTTGCTCAAAATTATCCGTGGAATGCAGAAAAAGTGTTGTGGATAAATTACAAAATTGTATCAGTGACATCAAGCAATGGATGAAGCAAAACTACCTCAAGCTAAATGCCAGTAAAACGGAAATTCTGATACTCAACCACAAAGCCGACCGCACTCCTGGGCCAACTGGATTAGTGATTGAAAAAGACGAAAGTCCAATTGTACAGTCTACGGAAATCGAATCAACGACAAGTGCCCGTAATCTCGGTATTTGGCTTGATCCCACCCTCTCAATGGCAAGCCATATCTCGAAAATTGTCCAAGCATGTAATATGCAACTTCTGAATCTGTGGAGGATAGCGAGAAAACTTCCCAGGCAACTGAAAATCAAGCTAGTGCATTCGTTAATACACTCTCGCCTAGACTATGGAAATGCCCTACTCTATGGTGCCACAGAATCTGATTTAAACCGCCTCCAAAAGGTCCAAAACAGTGCTGTACGGTTCGTCTATGGAACAAGAAAGAGGAGAGGAGTGACCCAGATGCGGAAAGACCTACACTTCCTTCCGATCAAAAGCAGAATCATCTTCAAAATCTGCTTACTAACATACAAATCCATCAATGGAATGGCTCCCCCCTACATCTCCAACCTCATCCCCCTCCGGAAGCCAAAGGTCAAGGTAGTCAGGGCAGACGAGGATAGCACACTCCTCCACAAACCATACACACACAAGTACACAGCCACTAGTAGAGCCTTTAGTATTAGTGCACCTAAATTGTGGAATGAGTTGCCGAAAACCCTGCGAGAAAGTGAATCTGTCGATGTGTTTAAACAGCAACTTAAAACTTACCTCTTTAAGAAAGCTTATTGCTAAGTGTCTCTCATTATCGGTGATATTTTACACAGTGATCACTACCAGGGTCAGTGAACATCTGAATTTTAATTATTAACTGTTTTTTTTTACTATCACTAATATTTTTATCACTCTTGTACACTGTTATCCATGTAAACTGTTCTCCATGTAAACTGTTTACTACTGTATGCTGTTTCTATGCATGACTCATGTATTGATTCTGTATACTGTTTCTGTAACAATGTGCACGTATTTTTTATTATATATACAGATTATATATTTTATATGATACATTAAATCGTACTTACCTCAGTTCTATACCAACACCCACATCTCCACTACCCATACATGTCCATCACTCACCAACACATTCACTTACTCACCTATACTTAATAATAGTCTATAACAATTAACTTATCTCTCTTAATATGAATAGTATTATATTATGTCTTTATTACTTATTCAATTAATAAATATGATTGCACTCTTTTTAATCGAATTCTATCAATCAAATTAATTTATTTACTTAATTTATAAATAATCATCATAGCATATTCTCTTACTAATACATAGTATTTTGATGTTATCTTGACTGAGCGTTAAAAATATGTTATTGGCTCTCCTTTACCACTGGCCCTTTCTTGGACCGCTTTAGAAAGTGGTAAATGGTGTAGCATCGATCTGATTGAATCAGTAGCAAGCCATTTATTTTAAACACTATTAAGCGGTATATTAAATGTCATGAATTATTATTATTATTATTATTATTTGGGACCCTTTTGAAGACTTGCCTCAGTCCTCCTGCCTTCCGGAACTGGCCCATGATCAACCGACAACCCATCCTGACACAAATTGTTAAATAACAAAATTAAACTCGAGAAACCTTTCAAAAAGGACATTTAAGTTTATGACAAAACTCCAGGAACCTGGAAGCTTGTGCCAGTCGGTTGACGGTTCAAACGCCAGATATATCTACACTTAACATTTCACGTTAGAACTCTGATCTTGAAGCTGAAAGAAAAGAGAACCAGTAAAGCAAGGAGAAATCAAGGTAGCTGAACCCCAACCTTCGTACCGGTGAATGATGGCTAAAAAGTGCCTGAAAATGGAGGTTTGAAAGGTATTTTGGCAATCTGAGACAGTTTCAGACCTTCGAAATAATTATTGAATAGTTCCATCTAACAAAAGTCCATTTTTGTTCAACTGTTCAGCCTTCAGGCCTCAACTCGTGGGCGTGTGATATTTAAATTTACGCTGCGCTCGCTATAGCACATTAACATGTGATAGACACGCAAAACATTTCCGCACAGGACTTTTGGGTGGGGGGGGGGGGGGGTGAACAGTTGAAAAATTGGACTTTAATAGAGTACTTTCTGTGTTTAACATGTTAAGGATTGATAAATAAGAAAGCAGAGAAAGAACCGCATTTCATTGAAAGTTTTGGCAAAGTTACGTTAAAATGAAATCTAGGGTGTCCTGGAAACCTTGGTTACCTGAAAATCAAGAGCTGCAGGTAGAATTACAAGAATTACAAGAATTACAAATAAGTTTTGGTATTGTACACAATAAATAGTCAAAATAATACCACGCACTCAGCCTAAGCATCCACGTGAAGTGTTGTGATAAGTGGGAATGAAGGTTACTTGCCTTCCGTCAGCAGACTAAAGAGCGAGTTGTCCCCAGTTGTGTGGTATCCTGTGACCGGAGGTCTGTCGGGAAGGGTGTCGAGAAATCTGCCCAGATTGACTTTTAGGTTGTCAACAGATGTAGATAGACGAACTGATGTCGGCATCCTGTTGAAGAGTTGGATAGCTCGTATCCCAAAGGATTCCTCTCGAAGAGTCTGGACTGATTTTTGAGCAGTGTGATGGATTTGTGGGAGATGGGCCTTTGGTCCATGACGAAGGTGATTGTAGAAGGATATGTTCGTGCTGTTTGGTACCATCTCGTGAAGTATCTTCCATACCTGAATTATCATGTACCGTTCTCTTCTTCTTTGTAGAGAAAGAATCCTCAGATACTTAATCCTTTCCCAATAGTCCATACCTTCACATTCTTTCACCCGTCGAGTGAAGAATCTCTGTACGGTTTCCAGTTGAGCAATATCTTTGATTTTACACGGTGACCAAAGTGGGGAACAGTACTCCAGCTTTGGCCTAATCAAAGACTTTAGCAGTGTCAGCATCGTTCCTTCAGATCGGTCTCTGAATACTCCCAAAGTCCACCCGGCCAGGCGCTTAGCCTCCTTCGAAATGATGCTGATATGGGTTTCCCAGGAGGCGTCGTCCGTCATGTAAATCCCCAGATCCTTAACACAGTAGGCTGGCTCGATGGCTTCACCCGATGTGCTGTTGTATCGGTAGCACTGGACATTGAAGGGAAGTGCCCGCAGGAATATTGTATTGTTCAATCTGTAATTCATAACTTCGTACTTGTCTTCATGAAGTAACATGTTGTTGTTTCTCGACCAGATTGCGATGTCGTCCAGGTCCTTTTGAAGGGCTTCTTGGTCTTCCAGCTCTTTAATAGCTCTACGGTTCTTTGTATCATCTGCAAACGTTAGTGGGTGTCCGCTTGTCCATTCCACTAGATCGGCTATATACAAGATGAAGAGAAGAGGCCCAAGCACGGACCCCTGAATCACACTACTCAAGACCGGTTCTGATCTTGAGAACTTTCCTTCCAGAGCCACCTTTTGGGTTCTTCCAGTCAAAAAAGCCTCAATCCACTCTAGTAGCTTTCCTCTTACTCCATATTTCCTTAGTTTACCTAGGAGAATCTTGATATCCACCTTGTCAAACGCCTTAGCGTAGTCTATGTACGCGACATCAACTTCAACTCCGGAGTTCATATCCTCTAGTATGCCATCGTAGTGGCTAAGAAGTTGACTTAGTGTACTCCTCCCAGCTCTGAACCCGTGCTGCTCTTCGTTCAGCACCCCAGTCCTCTCCACAAAGTCCGTAAGCTGCTGTCTTACAATCCTTTCGAAGGTCTTAGTCAAATGGCTCGTGAGTGCTACCGGCCGGTAACTTTCTGGGAGAGTCTTGTTACCTTTCTTGTAGATAGGCGCTATTTGCTGCTTCTTCAGATCCTCTGGTATAAATCCGTTAGCAAATGATTGGTCCCACAGCTTCCACAAGGGGTATGCCAGCTGACGACGGCATTCCCGTAGCACCAGCGCTGGGACATCACCGTGGGGTGCTGCTGAAGTTGGTTTAAGTTGACTTAGCGCTTCCTCGATTGTTGAAGGGGTGAAGGTGACATCTTCTAACTTCTCCGTCCTCTCTGCAATTTTCTCCAGCGCTTCCTCAACAACCACTGCGTCTGGATCACTGAATACTTTCACATACTGACTTTGAAGGATCTCCGATTTCTCCAAAGGGTCGTCAGTGAGGGTCCCGTTCACGGTCCGTAGAGGTCCAATGTTTGACTGGACCTTCCTCTTTTTCTTCGCGTAGGCATACCTATTATCGAATTAATTAGTAGGAAATTATGAGGTACACCAAATGGACCTTGAGTTGTCAATCATATTTGTTATCATAATCCTTGTAATTCTTGTAAGAATATTAATTGTATATCCATGCCTTCAACTTTAGAAGTTTATAATGTGCATGTGATTGGGAATACTGAAACCTGAGACAGCTTTACAAGAGCATATGGAATGTACTTATTTAGCCTCGTTATGTGTTCTGAATTCTGATAAGCACCTTTCATAATGAAAACTGGGTAATGAAGGGTTACATAGCAAGAGGGCGCCATGACTTTTTAATTGATCAAGTTCACGGAGGAAGTTCCCGAAAAACGTGCACGAGTCACTCTGATCTCCGTGACAGGATTTCAGTTATGTGATTTTGTACATGAAAAATTCAAGATAAAACGATAATTTTCCACACATCTCCACAATTAAATGAATTTTCCCTGTCCGGGTGGATTTAAAATTGAAAGACAAAGCATATTAAAATTTACCCCGTAACCACGTTTAATTAACAATTTCAAGAATTAAAAAAAAGGAAGTTAATCGTGAAAAGTTAATTAGAATTATGGTGAGAAATGGTTTCGTGTCTTAAGCAATAAGTATGTAGTTTGTAGTGCTACTCGACATTCGTGTGCAGAAATTGGTTAATGGCTCGACCCTCTCTTCACACGCTCACAAATGTAAAAGAGGGTTAGAACATAACAAGAAATTGGTTTATTCTCTGACAAGCTAATTAATTTTGAAAAAAGTGAAAGATGAATCGGGAGATCTTGGGAGAAAACCTGTTCATCACCAAAAAAGTGGTTTTTGGTCTAATCACTTTGTCATTGTTTATACCCCATTATTCGAACACTTGGGTCTGTTTTAGTCCAGCTTGAATCACACTGCACAACCACTGATTTGCCCTGTTTTTCAGACATTTCATCAGTTACCAACTAGTGTGTAGTTGTGTGTAATAGACGCTGTTCGATTTGTCTGTGTGTCTATAACATGCTCGTGTGTTATACTGTTTGTTATTTTAGTTTGATACAATGTACTTGTGATACTAAAAGGTCATCCTCCTTTCTCAGGCCATGTCTCACCCAGAATTCGACCTTGGTGGCTATGACTCCGATCTGGAGGAGCCACCACCCAAGAAGCCCCTTATCGAGCCCGAGATGAACAGTAACATGCCTCGACAATACAAATCCAACGGAGATCAGCTGGGAGGTTTCACTTCCTATCACGATAAGGAAGCGTGGAAAGTTAGGGCCTTTCACCTCAGGAAAATGGACGCTTACACGCGACACAAGGAGTTGATCAGGAACTATGTAAACTTGTATGGTGGGAGTGTGGAGGATTTTGCACGTGATTCAACGGGTGATAGGAATGATTATAGTGTGCTGAGGGATAATCACAAGTTTTTATGGGACCAGGGAGACCCAAAGACTTGGGAGGAAAGACTTGCTAAACATTATTATGATAAACTGTTTAAGGAATATTGTATTGCGGATTTGTCCCGCTATGAAAGTAAGCAGATCGCACTCCGGTGGCGGGTTGAGAAGGAGGTGAAATCGGGGAAGGGGCAATTTGAATGTGGAAACAAACACTGCACCCTCTCTGAAGACCTGACCAGTTGGGAGGTAAATTTTGGGTACAAGGAAGGCGAAGTGAAAAAGAACGCCCTTGTCAAATTACGGCTGTGTCCTGATTGCTCTGTAAAGCTGAACCTTATCAAAAAGGTGAAGAAGGCTAAAAAGAAAAGAAAGGAGAAGAAACGAAAGCGGAAGTCAAAACACCGGTCCTCTTCTTCCTCAGAATCAAGTGTCACTCCGTCATCCTCAGAACAGCCTGAGTCCTCCTCTAAAGATATTGAGGGCGATGTTTCCATTTGGAAGGGACCAGCACCAGAGACTTTAGTAAAATCCACCGAGGATGAAATGAACGATTTTCTGAATGAGCTATTTTTATGATAAATTTGTTGTTGCAGTTAGAGCGCTTTTTGCTGGAAAGTTATCAAAATACACAACAATAATTCTTTCTATCCTAGTATGGACACCTGTGTAACTAATGCTGTATGGGACTGGGACTACTGTTCTTGCCATCATACCAGGTTAGTGGAGTTGCTGAATACAATAAAACACAGTTTTCTGATTACTAATTTCTACAATCATTTGATATAATTGATTGAGAGAGGAGGAGGTTGTGCTTTTGGTGCAAGTTCTAATTTAGGTACATGCTAATTTGACACACATCCCCCAGTGGACAGGCAGTCTACAGTTCCCGACTGGTAAGAGAGTTAGAGAAATGTTTTTCCGGAAGCATATACAACGCCCTTTCGGCACTCACCCCCATACCGAAATTTTAAGTGGCAAAATGAGAGGGAAAGAAAGCGGGGAAAGAGTGAGCTGAGCTCAGAAATAGAAAACATATGGAGGGTGGAGGGAAAATACCGTAGACTTCTGAGTTTGCGGTCGGTCGCGGTTCCCCCTAATGGTTTTATCTTAAAAACTCATTCTGATGATTTATCCGAATAATTTTGCACAATTATAATACTCGGGCTGATATTTGCCTCTCTCTCCTCTCTCTCTCGCTTTGTGTAGTCAGGTCTTTGTCTAACATTGGTCCAGGGTAGATTGGTATAGATCGTCTAGATAGGACCAAGATCTTGCTCCGTTCTCTATTTCTATCTGCCCGATTATCTCGATTATCTATCTTCTCATTAACAATCTCTATTAGTGCCCTGCCTTCTCTCTCTCTCTCTCTCTCTCTCTCTCTCTCTCTCTCTCTCTCTCTCTCTCTCTCTCTCTCTCTCTCTCTCTCTCTCTCACTCTCTCTCTATCTATCTCTATCTCGAATTATAATCGGGATTACCACTCCCCCGGGTAGTGGACCACTACTAGTGGTTGGGCGACCAGATCCAGCCCTCCAGCTGCGTAGATGCTGCTACCGCCAAGGAGAGGGGCTCCCCTAGATTACATCACGCGAGGAGAGAGAGGGAGAGAGAGAGAGAGATGATGAGAGAAAGGGAGTGATGGGAGGAGGAGGAGAGAAAGAAAGAGCTTTACCTCTGTGTGTGTTGGTGGCGCCCATTATTTCAGGCCTTTCATTTCCGGGTGTAGACTCTCCGAGAGAGAGAGAGATAGAGACCACCTCCTCACTTCTCTCTTGAGAGCTTTACACTTTACCGAGGCGCTTTACAAAGCGGACGTAGAGGGCTGGGGTAGAGGGCGACAACAACAATACTTCTCGTGAGCCCAGTAGCAATTGGTCTTTCTTTGGTAGCTCCAACGGAAGTTCTTTGCCCCTATCTCTCTTTCTTTCGGTAGCTCATCAGTTCTGCTGTATTAGCAATTAAATTCTCCGCATCCCCCGGTGACGGGTTAATATTTTTTGGACCATCCACTTCAGATCTGGGCAATCCTAATTAGCTATTTCTCTCGCCCATCACCAACTTCATTATTATCTGTATCATTCCTTCTAATCACTCCTCCTCCCACGGCGTGCCTGGTGAAATTTTAACACGACCTAGCATGCGACGGGAAACCACCACTTGTACGTGGTAGCTGAGGGTCTACAGAATGGCGCTACGGTGCGGGATAAATCATTCCATTCCCTAAAATCTTTTTTTTTACTTTTATTTGATTTGGGTCAAAATTAGCTATATTAAACGTGGTCCCGAAAAATCCATAATGACTTAGCAGTCATTTTAGAGATTCGACTTCAACGGCAATCGATTCTACGTGCAAAAATAGGTAGGGGTGACATATTTCGTGTGCTAAGTCATTATGGATTTTTCGGGACCACGTTTAATATAGCCAATTTTGACCCAAATCAAATAAAAGTAAAAAAAAAGATTTTAGGGAATGGAATGATTTATCCCGCACCGTAGCGCCATTCTGTAGACCCTCAGCTACCACGTACAAGTGGTGGTTTCCCGTCGCATGCTAGGTCGTGTTAAAATTTCACCAGGCACGCCGTGCTCCTCCTCGTTGCCCTGGTTTTTTCATCCAGGCTGTATAATTGGGAACACACATAAAACGTATATATATTGGGGCTAATTTTAGAGCGGTGGTGGGGGACCCACTCCTTACAAGCAGCACCACTGACAGATGCGCATTATGTGTCTAGAAGGACAGAGAGAGAGAGAGAGAGAGAGAGAGAGAGTAGAGAGAGAGAAGAGAGAGAGAAGAGAGAGAGAGAGAGGATATTAGCGCTAGAGTATATCTATAGCGAATATGATAGGATAGGAGAGATCTCCGCTCTCTCTAGTCTCGTACTCCTCTTCTCTATCGACTAGCTACGCTTGCGCTTCTGCGAGCTCTAGATATCTGACTTCTCCTCTCTCTCTCTCTCTCTCTCTCCTCTCTCTCTCTCTCCTGCTTCTCTCTCTCTCTCTCTCATCTCTCTCTCGCTTCTCAGCCTTCTCTCGGCTACTCTCTGTTATTTTCTGTTTTTTTTGTCCCCCCACCGTTTTTTGTTATTTTCTATGGTTTCTCTTACCTTCCAGCATGCCTCACCTCCCTCCTAATTAGCCTCCCTCCGCTTGCATGCTCTAGGCTTGCTCTGCCAGTTATATTTCTCGCTCTGATTTTTACCTTAATTCTCACCAATTAATAACTTCTCCGGGGGGAAGGGGAGCGAGCTTGTCTCTCCTCTCTCCCTCCTCCCCTCCACTCCTCCCCATCTCTTCCGTAATCTCTCAACGCAAGTTCTCTCTCAATCTATCAGTTGCATCTCTCTCTTCTCGTACTCTCTCTCTCTTCCTTTCTCTCTCTCTCGGCCTCACTACTGACAGAGTTTTGGTAATTTGTATTTGGCAATTCAATTCAGTTGTCTACTCTCTATCTCTCCCACTCTCTCCCTTCTATTGCACCTGTGTTTCCCTCTCTCATCTCTCTCATCTCTCACCTCTCTATCTCTCGCAGTGGTGGGGGCACGGAGGGGTGCTACACAGTTGTTTGTTGCCTCTCTCAGCTCCTATTAACCCCACCCAACTTTCATTAGAACTTTCATTGGGGGGAACTCAGAGCTGTCACTCATTGGGAACTATCTGTTGTGTTCCACTTTGTCATTTCTTGATGAACTATATCAGCTTTGAAAGTTTTCGCTTTTAAATCTTTAGAATTGTGATAGCAATGCAATCGCCATCTGTAGAAATTTCTCCTCGATCTGTTGCTTCGTACTTACTTACCAAGTTCACAAACTCCACCATCCCCCACCTGTCATGATAAAGCTTCTTGCTTATCAGATTGAGAGAGAGGGTGAGAGAGAGGGTGAGAGAGAGAGAGAGAGAGAGAAAGAGAGAATTTTAGTGCACCCTTCTCATAGTTGTAATAAAGTTGTATTCATCGGTGTTCTTGCGAAGACAGTCCCCGCCCCGTAATTCCCGTTTCCTCTTTAAAAACCTGTCCCCACACACGTGACTTCTCTTTATTTCTTTATTATATGTGCGAACTATATGCTTATGACTGTCCCCTTTTTGTCTCTCTATCTCCTGCCCCCTTTCTCCCCATTCTCTCTTTCCACTGGGAGGGGGTGGGTTGGAGCTATTTCGCACCGTCACTCCAAAACTGATTTGCGGGGTATTTTTACAATGGGCCTAAATAACATTAATTCCCATTCATTGTGTTAGCAAGACCAACCACCCCCCTCTCAACCCTGCCCCATTGAGGTGTCCAGCTGGTGACCCTTACCACCCTCAACCCTGCTGCTCGCTTTGTTCCCCCGTTCAACAATGTGAAAAGAGAGAGGGAGAGAGAGGGGAGAGAGAGATAGATATAGATAGAGCAAGAGAGAGAAAGAGAGAGAGAGAGAGTGAGAGAGAAATAGAAAGAGAGGTGATGGCTCCTACCCATGGTTGTAGGTTGATCATCTTTCTCTCAGCTCCTCCCATTTTCATATTTCTGTTCTGCAATTAGCTCAGTGGGGCACTACTGCAGCAGTGGCCGTACCCTGATCTACAATTATTCTTGTATTATTCATTGGATAAACAAGCTATTAGATCCTCCCCTCTCTGGTTATTACAGTTCGCCTTCCTTCCTAATCTAGCTCCAATTCTCTCCTCTTCCTCCTCTCTGCTCCTCTTCCTCCTCTCCCAGAGTCCCACATGATCTGGGTGATGTCACCCGATTAATACCATTTATCTTTCTCTCTTCCTCTTTCTCGGTCATCTATCCTCTCACTAGAGCTCTGAGATCGTAATAACGTGCACGAGTTCTCTCTCTCTCTCTCTCTCTCTCTCTCTCTCTCTCTCTCTCTCTCTCTCTCTCTCACCCCCAGGACTGCTGACATTTTCTCACACATCGAACCATTTCCTAGATACGCGCCGCCACTAATTTTCCGTGCCTCCCCTTGCATTAGGGGACAGTTCTAACTCATTACTGTCCTCTATCTGCATGCCTGTTGTTGTTCTCCCCCCTCTCCCAAGGCCAATCAGGACAGGCACCCCCACCCCCATCCATTCATATCCCCCATATCGTTATGTTCCATGTTCCTCCAACAGATATATTTTAGCTATCTTCTAGGATCTCTCCCTCTTTCCTTTTCTCTCCCTCTCTCTCTCTCTCTCTCTCTCTCTCTCTCTCTCTCTCTTTCCTTTTCTCCCTCTCTCGCTCTCTCCCCCTCCCTCTCTCCCAACTCTCTATCTCCCTCCTATCCTCATCAGTTCCATATCAGTTTATAGCGGACACACTTCATCTATTGAAGTGCCGATATTAGGCCGTTCTTTCCTCATCTATCTCTTTCTCTCTCTCTCTCTCTCTCCCTCTCCTTAGCTATCTATTTCCCCTATCTATATCGACCTCTCCTCTCCATATCTAGCTCACTTCCTCTCCCAATAGGCGATATAGTCGTAACTCCCTGAGAGCACTAAACTTGTCCTCTCTCTATCTCTCTACCTCTCTATCTCTCTATCTCTCTATCTCTATCTCAAAAAAGGTGATATAGGGGGGTACTATATACTCACCCCGATGCACAGCACTAAACTTATGCTAGTGAACCTGTCAGTATATATTGGACCCCTGACATGCAGTATGTAGTATCGGGGACCCCCTCTCTGATCTTTATCTGCAATATAAGAGAGAGTGGGGGAGAGAGAGATGTCGAAACAGGGGAGAGAGGGAGAGAGAGTATCTCCCTACTTTAGACTTCTACCCGTTTCGTCGGATCATGTTTTAGTGCTCCCCTAATACGATCTTTATCTCATTCCGTCACCCTGCTCGGCACTCGATATGACTTTGATCAGCGAATGAAGGAGAAAAAAACGAAAAGCTAATTTAATATTTCAGTTTTTGGCAAATTAGCCCCTCATTTTAAGGAAGGGTTTGAGAGATAGTTATAACTTTTTAACCGATTTTCGCTCTTCCCCTTTATAATAATTCTCAATTTCAATTATATTTTCTTCGTGCTTATCAGCTTGACAACTAATCGAAATAAGATGTTATGATAGCTTGATAACTATAGCTCTGCTGATGCTTCCTCCACCGTTCTTTTTGTGCCTGGGTGATGCAATATAGCTACAACACCCGGCCTCTCTCTCTTTCTGTTTATCTACCCTCTATCTCTGTTTATCGCACCCCCTCTCTCTCTGTTATTAAAGTCACGTGGGCCTCACCAAAGCCCAGCACTGTGCTAAAAATAATGTTTTGTTAGAGGCCGAGGTGGCGACCTCCAATAGCGGGCTAGACAATATTGCTGCTTAGTAGAGAAGCAGAGAGAGAGAGAGAGAGAGAGAGAGAGAGAGAGAGATAGAGAGAGAGAGAGAGAGAACTTTGGGAGCTACTTCCGGGAAGCTCACCTCACGAGAGCACCTGTCTATATACTCCCCTCTCTCTCTCCGTCGCTCTCTCTCGTGGTGGTTCCCTTTGTGTGTTTTATGGTGGGGGAGATAAAGCACACAGCACAGCTGTCCCCTTGGTGGTTGGAAGCTCTGTTTGGGAGATAGAGGTGTGGTGGTGGTAACCTTACCTGACTACCCATTCACCCAGCACTGCACCTTTCTTAGTTCCCCCATTGTTTTACAAAGCTCCCGGAGCGCAGCTGTTCTCATTTTCTCACGTGGTCTGTGTTAAAAAGTGCTCCTTCTTCTTCTTAATATGCGCTTCTAGCTCTATAACTATCTTTCCCTCTCTTCCCTTTCATCTCTCTCTCCCTATCCTCTCCCCTCTCTCTATCTCTCTCCTTCTCATTTCCTTTCATTCTAGTTGTAAACGTGGCGCTGCCCCGGTGAACGGTAAGAGAACAGATCATCACTGACTACTCCACCTTTCAACTCCCCCCTCTATTGATAACATGCACCATAGAGCACCACTGGTGGCTTTCTCCCCTTCTCTCTCTCTCCCTCCTTCTCTCTTCCTCTCTCAGTTAGATGAGCATAGTCACCCTAGTAACCCTTCAGCAGTTGCCAAACACTGCACTTCGTGCTTAAAAGCAGCCACATTGGGGGACAATCTCTCTCTCCTTCTCTTTCTCCTTCTCTTTCTGTCTCTGCCTCCTTCTCTCTTCCCCTCTCTCTCTCTCCCTCTCTTCCCCTCTCTCACTATGAGAGTTTTTCTTGTGGGGTTGCTTGTGAGAGAGCTTGCTACTCTCAAGCTATGCAGCGTATCACGTGGTGTGGTCCACCGAAACGCACCCTAGCTCTGGTGCTTGTAGTGTGCTTGCTGCCCCCTCTCTCTCTCTCCCTCCCCTTCTCTGCCTCCCCAAGTTTCTTGAGCTCTTTCCGACCTTTTTCTAATAGCCGAAGTGTTAGTTGCTCCGTGTTTTCTAATCGCAGAAGTTGATGATCCGTGTTTGCTTTTTATAACTTTCCGAAAATCGTTTTTTTCGCCACACAGTCTTATCAAGCCTAACTAGATTCCTGTTGTTACTGCATGACAATATATTATCTGTAAGAACAACCACTCCTTGTATCAACTAATGTATAGGAACCCCTCTTTCTCCCCCGATCTGGGCCCCAAGAGAGAGTTGAGAGCTAATAGAAGGCCTCTCTCCCCCTCCCGTTATGGGGGGTTGAGAGAGAACTAATAGATTTGGTATTATGCATTTACCATCCCCATAATTCACACGGTATTATTTCCCATTTGCTACATAGTGAGCCCCACCTTTCACCCTCCATTACCTTTCTGTCCCCGGCTGCTGATGTATCTCACCTCTCCCTCTCTGTCTTCTAATTCTCTCCCTCACTCTAAAATCCGTTCCCAAATGCACAAAATTTTTCTGCTTCCCCACATCGTAATTTGTGTTAGCGCCCGTTCCCTTAATTCTTATTGGGCCTTCCTCCCAATCTAGAAACGATCTACTCTTCCCAAAAAGCATTCTGTCTCTCTCTCTCTCTCTCTCTCTCTCTCTCTCTCTCTCTCTCTCTCTCTCTCTCTCTCTCTCTCTCTCTCTCTCTCTCTCTCTCTCTTTCTTCCTCTCCTTTTTAGTTAAAAGATAGCACTATATAACCGGTAAAAGCGTGAGTGGTTTGGTGAGTAAATTTGGGAAGAGATTGAGAGGGCTTCTCCGGGGGTGGCACCCCCATTATCTTTTTTGGTTGAAGAGTTTTAAAGAGTAAGCTATTCTTAGCTCTCTCTCTTTCTCTCTATCTCTCTCTATCTCTCTCTCTCTCTCTCTCTCACTCTCTCTCTCTCTCATCCTTCCCTACTAACAGGGTGCCTCAAGTGGGGGGAGACTTTTTATTTTACCTCCTTGCTTGCTCCTCCACACCCCACAACAAGGTTTTTGCTGGTTACAGATTTTTTCCTGGTCTTTTGCTTGAAGTGTCTCTTATTTGGAGTGTCTTTTGAAGTGTCTTTTGAAGTGTCTCTTATTTGCAGGGGAGGGTCGCTTGACTTTTGCAATGTCTTATCTTGGTTTAGATTGCGATAATATCAAAAGTTAGCAAATAGTTAATCTTGTTTTCATCATAATATTTAAGTTTTTGTTCAAGCAATTTGTCTGAATTCATTTGATAACCAGATGAATTACTCTTCCTCCTTTTTACCTTATGCAATGAATCTTCGGAAACTATCCCTCTCTCTCTATCTTCCTCTCGCTCCCCATCCCTTTCTCCCACACCCTCACTTTCATTCTCCTTCAGTCGTATTATATCCCATAACTAGCTTTCCTGAGTATCCACATCCCTTCACATCACTCTTTTTCACTAGAGAGATACTTACTCAAAAGTAAGTCTCTCTCTCTTCCTCTCTCTCTCTCTCTCTCTCTCTCTCTCTCTCTCACTCTGACCAGGCACCTTGCTTGGTGAAGTGTATGCAGTTAAATTAATTTGATTGACACCACTTGTTAGATCTCTACCCTTGAACCCAGGACCTCCCCCTAACTCTTCCATTCCTCAATATGATCGCCCTCTCTCTCTCTCTCTCTCTCTCTCTCTCTCTCTCTCTCTCTCTCTCTCTCTCTCTCTCTCTCTTTCTATCTCTCTCTCTCTCTCTCTCTTTCTCTCTCTCTCTCACTTCAATCTGAACCCAGGTACTGCCTCTGCTCAATTGCTTCTCCCTTCTCTCACACCCTACCAACCCTTCAACCCCCTGGACTTGTAATACATCAAGCCAATCTCTTTAACCTCCTAGTACTGCTGTACCCTCTATTTCGCTCACTCTCTCTCGCTCCCTCACTCTTTCTCTCTCCCCATCACTCTCGCTCCCTGTCTCTCTCTCCCCATCGCCTTCTCTTCGTATTATTTTACCCATCGGTCGTGAACTGCTTTACCTTATTTCATATTTTCATTTGGTATATGCATCCACTCTCTTCCTTTCTCCCCATCTCTCTCTCTCTATCTCTCTCTCTCTCTCTCTCTCTCTCTCTCTCTCTCTCTCTCTCTCTCTCTCTCGCTCTCTCTCTCTCTCTCTCTCTCTCTCTCTCTCTCTCTCTCTCTCTCTCTCTCTCTCTCACTCTCTCCACCTGGTACCCTACTCTCTTCCCCAGTGATTGTGCCACTAGAAGAGAACTGGTCCAATTATTAGCTAGTCCGCTATTCTAGTATAGTACTGGAGGGCAATACTGGAGGGTAATTACTATATAGTATTCGCATTAGTTACATTTTATTTGGTATTCCTGTTGCCCCTCTCTGAGATGGGTTACCATGGTAACACCGATTCCAAGGAGATCACGTGATCCACAGGTTGTTGGCTTCGCTTTGCCGTGTCCGGATAGTGGTGAGAGAAGGGAGAGAGAGATGACGAATGAGAGAGAGAGAGATTCACTGGAATGAGATGGAGAGCGAGAAAGTGATATAGAGGGTGAGATTGAGATTGTGGAGGGGGTGACTCAGCTGGGGGTGGGTTGGAGCGTTGCTTGACCCCAGGGAGTGCTGCTGCTGCGATCTACCTCATCATCTTAATTAAGCAACCGGGCACTTCGAGCCAATACAAGCCTCCTCTACACCAATCAGCGTCCTCCATTTTCCACACGTGACTCCGTCATCCGGCCGTTTTTCTTGGATCGCAAGTTTTTGGTACGCTCCCCCGCTGAGAGGGAGAAACACTGATAGAGAGAGAGAGAGAAAGATGGAGAGAGAGGGGAGAGGGAGAGAGAGAAGGGAGGATATGAGAGGGTGTGAACTGTCGTCAGCATCATCGTGGGGGATTGGGTGCACCGTTTTAGTTGGATGATACCTGATAGGTCCTCCCCATTTTCCTCATCGGGGTTTGGTGAGAGGGAGAGAGAGAGAGAGGGCAGAGAGAGAGGGGCTCTCTAATAGTGGGAGAAGGTAGTAGCCACACGGGATTACTGCAATCCTCAGCTTTACCCATCGCACTTTACTGTTAAAGGGTGTTTTTGAAATGCTGAGAGCTAGCTCTGTCTCTCTTTCTCTCTCTCTTTCTCTCTCTCTCTCTCTCTCTCTCTCTCACTCTCTCTCTCTCTCTCTCTCTCTCTCTCTCTCTCTCTCCTCCCCTCTCTCTCTCTCTCTCTCCCCCTTCTCTCTCTCTCTCTCTCTCTTTACTACTACAGGAACTCGCCCCTACCTTTATTATACCACGTCGTTCCATTGGTTGGCCGTTGCAGGGTACTATGCTCCTTCCTTTGTGTGAGCTCATGTCCTTCCTCCTCCCCCGGTGATGCCGTAACCAGCTTGGGGGAAGCTGCTCTGAGTACCAGATCTAGTAACAGTAACCATGGTGACATGATTAACATGGTGACTGTGAGTGTCACTAACATTTACCACCGGTTACCATGGTGACTGTGAGTGTCACTAACAGTTACCATGGTGACAGGTGACATGGTAACTGTTGGTGTCACTAACAGTTACCTGCATGGTAACTGTTGGTGTCACTAACAGTTACCATGGTAACAGTTGGTGTCACTAACAGTTACCTGCATGGTGACTGTGAGTGTCACTAACAGTTGCCATGGTGACAGGTGACATGGTTAACATGGTGGCTGTGAGTGTAACCAAGTACAGGACCACTATCTTTGTGTGACCTGGGTTATGACAGTTGCCAAGTATTCTGCTTCTCGTCGGTAGTTCCAATATAACCAGGGTGCATTAAATTGTTTGTGACCAAAACACCGCCCGGCCCATCCTGTTTACAACGTTAACTCGTTTCCCAATAAAAAACATTATACCAGCATAATATATGAACTCTCCCTCTTTCTTTTTCTCTCTCTCTCTCTCTCTCTCTCCCTCCCTCTCTCCCACATCTGGTCTTGTCACCATTTTTAACCCCCTTCTCTTCACAAATGTCCGATAATGACATTATATGGTTTGTGCGACTATTTCGGTACCCTGGCCCCGGCTGCAGGAGCAGTCCCTCTTCTTTCTATCTCTCTCTCCCTCACTCTCTCTCTCTCTCTCTCTCTCTCTCTCTCTCTCTCTCTCTCTCTCTCTCTCTCTCTCTCTCTCTCTCTCTCTCTCTCTCTCTCTCTCTTTCCTGGGCACCTCATCTGTTGGGGTTATTTTGATCCCCCCACCACATGTTGTTGAGCTTGCTCTGCTTTGGTTTAATGCGATTATGACTTCATATTATACCAGGGCGACAGCTGAGCCCCCTTCTTTCCCCATATGAGTTCTTTTCGTTCCTTGGTTCCTCTTTCCTTTTGACGGATGTGCCCAAGGTACCCGCCCCTTTTTCACCTTCCTCTTCTTTGTTCTTTGTTCAAGTTCTCTGCATATATATGCCATCTCCAGCTCTGCATGTGTCCTGCCCCTCTCTGTGTCCCCCTCCATTCCCTCTGCATGTGTCCTCTTCCTCTCTCTCCCTCCATTCTCCTAGACTACTACCGGAAGTTCTGGGAAGGGAGGAAACTTGTAAAACAGTACTCAGGGGCCGATTTGCTGTTCAGCTGATTTAACGCAAACAATAGCGTCCTATGTCATCGAGTATGAAGAGATAGCTCCTCCTCTGCGTCGTGAATTTCGCCATCTTATCGACTCTAACGCATAATTCGAGATTTGCGACCCTCCCTCCCCGCTATATAAAATCAGGTCTGACAGACATCATGCAGCATGCTCACCGAGAGAGGTAGCTTGGTCGTTATATATCGCACGGCTATATTGGGATAGCTCTAGCCTTCGAGATCGTAATCTATCTTAATCTATCCTCCTCGATGGTGGTGTGTGCCTAATTTTCTCACTCCTCTCTCTCTCTCTCTCTATCTTTCTCACTTCTCTCTCTATCTGATCCAGGGAGGTGGTCCTCTCTACACGGCTCCTCCCATCACTACAGAGCTCCCCCCCTAAGTCAGGTCATTACCAGTGCGGTCGCGGACCGATCTACCCTCTCTATCCATCCCTTTCTCTCCATCCTCCCTTTCTCTTCATCCTCCCTTTCTCTCTATCCCTTTCTCTCCATCCTCCCTTTCTCTCCATCCCTTTCTCTCCCTCCCTCCTCCTCCTCCTCCCTCCTCCTCTCTCTCTCTCTCTGTTCGCTCAAGACATGAGGATCAGGGCGCGTGGCGGAAATGCACTGTCTTACTCTTATCGTTCATACTTCTAATTAATGGAGTCCAATAACGGTCTATAGATCTATCGTACTATTGGTGGAGACCACAAAACCAAGAGGAGGAGACTCTCTCTCTCTCTCTCTCTCCCTCCCTCTCTATCTCTCTCTCCCTCCCTCTCTCTCCCTCTCTACCTATATTTAATGTGCACTACAGTGAGGTACGGCTAATTTGCCATCCTATAGACCATCTGTCTGTGTGTTGATCCACCTCCCTCTCCTCCTATCTATCTATCTTTATTTCTTTATTTTGTTGTTGTAACTTGTAGCCAGTGGTCTCAAGATGGTGGTGCTGTGGTCCCCCCTCTCTCACATGACCTTGACTGCCACGGACCGGAACAGTTAAACTGCCCAGAACACTTGATACTACTACGTGTGCCTAGTCCTTGTTTCTCTCTCTTGCAGTTGTTAATTTTGTCGTCTACTCACGTGCCTCTATCTAACAAATATTCCCCTGCCTTATTTTGATATCTATTATTTTTACTCCTTCATCAAACTAAATATCTCCTTACTCCCAGGGATGGATCAGTTGCTACGTTTGAACGAGGAAAGCCTGAAATGGCATGTTCTTTGTCAGCTCCTGAGCTCATCAGTCCTGGAAAGGCTCCTCAAGACCTTGTATGAAGTGTGTCCCACCTTCAATGCCGACACCACCATCGTGGCGAAGCTGTACCATGAAACAGAGCAGGCGTGTCTCGATGTTGTGAAGAACTTCATCTTGATCGGGGAGGCAAACAAGCTCCTTCAGGGACCCAGCAGCAAATCATCAACCACTTCAACTGCCCCTGCTGTGACAACCCCGCCTGCTGTCCCCGAGGCGCTAAGGAAGTTGGCCCCCAAGCCCGAGGTGAAGTTGGAGAATGGTGATAAGGCCGGGTGGGTGAATCAAATCAACCAGAACATCCAGCTCCAGCTGAAACAGCTCCAAAATAACAACACAACAACTAACACTACAAACGCTGCAAACAGTCCTGGTAATGCCACCTCATCAGCAGTCACGGCCCCAGCCTCGCCTCCTATGAGCAGCCCTCAACCACCAGTTGTATCCAACGGTACCCCTAACCCAACCGTCGGTACCCCTAACCCCAGCATCGGTACCCCTAATCCCACCATCGGTACCCCTAATCCCACCATCGGTACCCCTAATCCCACCATCGGTACCCCTAACCCAACCGTGGGTACCCCCTCCAGCCAGTCCCCCCTGCCACCTCCCTCCTTTGAATCCCCCACCAAATCGACTGATGAGAACAAGTGTGAGAACGGGAATGTTACAGAGGCCCCGAAGGACACCCAAAAGCTGGAGAAACAAGTTTCCGAACTAAAGAACTACATGGATGAGGTAAAAGCGCTGTTTGATGTGTTCAATGATCCATCCCCTCGGAATAAAGATGCTGTAACGGCCCTCTCACAGGCCCTCTCAGCTAACAACGCAGTAGCCCATGAGCTTCAGGTGTTGATCAAGAGTGAACCTCAGCAGATGTACACACAGATCCCCACTACAAGCTTCTTCCCCATCCAACACCTGTTGGAGCCTGAAATCACAATCGAACCGCCCCAACCGCAGGCCCCTCCACCCAGTCTCCCCGCCCCTACACCCACAAAGCGGTCCTCGAAGGAGAAGTTGTTCTGTAGTGATTGTGGGCAGACCTTCCAGTACTCCTACCAGATGGAACGACACATTGCAACCCGGCACAGTCACATCAAGAAGATCATCTGTGACATCTGTAAGAAAACCTTTGGATCCCCAGGAGCACTGAAACGCCACCACGAGACCATACATCAGAAGATCAAACGGTTTACCTGTGAGGACTGTGGGAAGAAGTTCGGTCGAAAGGATCACATGAAGTTCCATATTAGCACAGTCCATTCCCAGAAGAAAGACCAACCACCAAAGCAACCCACCCAGCAGCACCATGTCGTTACCCCTTCCCTGGACCAGACCCTCCTGGATGTGGCGCTAAAATCAGCCACCGCCGGGAAAGTGATCCACCAGATCGGAGAGAAACGGAAGGCCGATGATCCCCTGGACGAACTAAAACAGCGGATCCGGGACATGAGCGATAACCACGCGAGAGAGCTGACGCTGCAACAACAACTGCAACAACAGTTACACCAGCAACAATTACAACAACATATCCTG
Organism: Hormiphora californensis; assembly: GCA_020137815.1. Taxonomy (NCBI): domain Eukaryota; kingdom Metazoa; phylum Ctenophora; class Tentaculata; order Cydippida; family Pleurobrachiidae; genus Hormiphora; species Hormiphora californensis. The sequence goes on along the minus strand of CM035354.1, from coordinate 881,325 downwards.
GCACAGCAGCAGACCACGTTTGACATCCAAAATGTGATCAACTCGAATAAACCAGGACATTCTAAAGACGGCAACCAGCTCTCCCATCATCTGCCCCTGCACCACCAACAGCCCCTGTTGTGAGCAGTACGACACACCTACAGGATGATAGTGTTAGATGTTACAGATGACTTCCATCAGACGCAACAGTTTAATAGTGAGGTGATAATGAAGGACACGCCGACACTGTCGCCTGCTCATGTGACTGTAACGTGAACTAGTGAGAGATATGTATCTGTTGTATATCTAGTGATCTGATAATAGTTGGAGATAGCGGGTTATCTTTTAGAGAGGTGCAACGATAGCATCACACATGAGTCAAGTACAGTTGAGCTATATGATGCGTTGTTGTGTCAATTGTTGTGTGAAAAGTTTCTAGAGCTCCGTTAATTTTTAGGACATTAACATTATTAATATATCACAATTTTGTAAATAGCTAATATATACATCCTCCATCATTTGTTGATTATTTCCAAATCACACACAAAACACGTGTAATTACACGCGATATCAACTCACTCAAGAAACTGTATTTTAAACTGAGGTTCGGTGCTGCTCACGTACTAAACAGAGAAACACGTGTGAGATTGAGCCAGTTATTATTAGGACTGTTAAAGGGTTATTAGTAGTAAAAGCGAGATGCCTGGTCGTCATTAGTTATTGAACGTGTGTTGGAACGCTATACTAACCAATATTTTGTTAGTTGTATGAGAAGAGAGAATTAATGCATGCGTAAATTAAATTTGTCTCTCCGTGATCCCTAAATAAGAGAGGGAAAGTGTTTGATTTATTTGTTGAATATATCTATTTGTTCAATGATGATCAAGTCAGAAGAGAGAGAACGGTAAACCTCATTGTACACTGTATTTGAAATTGTTTATTTCACGTGAAGGTATATCAGTTCCCCACACCACCCTCCTCATGCATGCACCATCCCCAGCTTCCATTGGCCCCCTCTACCGCCCATCTTGCAGCTAGGTTTAGATTATAGATCGAGGAGATAGATAGAGGATCAGATCTCCTCACTATCTCCCACTTTGCGAAAGAGATGTGCGGTAGAGGGGTGCAACCAAAAACAGTGTTCCACACATTTAAAATGCGTTGTTGTGTATTAAATCTGATTTCTGTTGCGGTACTACATACATGTCTCTTAAATGTTTGTGTGTGTGTTCTAGAGTTTTATTTAGACCCGTCTTTTTCTTCTCCATAACACTTCCAAAAACAGTTCACCTCACCCTCACACGTGAACCAAACACATCAGGGCCAGAGGAGGTGGTGGGGACGTGAGCATATTATTACAATATGTCAAACACGCACCAGCCAGGGGCCAGGGGAAGGAAGGGGCCATGGGTATGGTGCAATAAACCAAACATATTGATGTGATCAGCGGAGGGGGAAATGGTGCAATTATACGCAATATTGTTCTTCATAGTGCACCTATCTTCTAATGGAGATGGTAGTTGCCAGTTGGTACACTTTTTGAGGCATTACATAATAAACCAAGACAACTTATCTCACCACTCAAAACAAATGCCTTATGCTTGGTTTCCCTGCTGATGATTGATGATGATAGAGCGAGAAATAGGAAAGATATCTATCTCTCTCTCTCTCTCTCTCTCTCTCTCTCTCTCTCTCTCTCTCTCTCTCTCTTTCTCTCTCTCTCATTTTCTAAGAAGCTTCCTTCTTTGTTCTCTCACAAAGTTTTAAAAGGTGCACTTATGTAGGGGGCAAAATCCCGAGCCCCCGGCTCTCTTTCTCTCCATTCTCTCTCCAGGTTTTAAAGATCTCACTCACATGATATAACAGGGGGATGCAGCATCCCTGCTGCTCCCAGGGCAATATAGCCTTGCTCCATATCTCTCTCTCTCTCTGCTTTGTTTAATAAAATTGTGCATGTCTGGTTGAGAAACACATTGCCCCATGGCCGCCCCGGGAACACACACACGTGATAGGAGGGCAGCAAGCAGTGCTCCCAACTGCAAACCAGCAAGCAGCACCTGGGAGTCATCATTTGACACGCGGTAATGCGTGAAACAGAGGGAGTTGTTGGCCGATCTGTTGGAGAGATAGAGAGAGGGGGGGGGGGGGGGTTGTTATAAAAAGGAGCTGGAAAGAAAGATGATGTTTTCTCTGAGGTAACCTGGTGTACGAAATAAAGTGGAAATAAGTAAAGAGTTTCCACAGAAAATAAGCGAAAAAGTGGCTTTGTTCTGTGGCGAAAAACCCGTTTATTATTACATTGGGAATTAATTTTAAACAACCCCACTGGTCAGCTGTTAAAGCTCCCCTTGTTAGACCCACAGCACGCTCTGTCTAGATCAAGGATATCCCTATAAACCAGCCTGAAATCCAGGCCACCGTTAGGGCATGAGCCCCACCCCCCTTCTCTCCATCCTGCGCTGTGCTCTCTCTCGCGATGTCGCGTGTGATCTCTAGGGTATGTACCGTAGTCCCCTGCAGTCGGGTCACATGTCTCTATTTGTAGCCATGTATCTCTCTCTCTATTTGTTGGCACATGTCTCTCTCTATTTGTAGCCATGGTTCGGATACAGGATGATTTCTATGAGATGGTTAACGAGACCTGGTTGGCGGAGAACCCCGTCCCAGGGGACTACTCCCGGTGGAGCAACTTCGATGAGATCTCAAAGGTAGGTGGTATGTGAACTTGGGTTAGGGTCAGTACTGAGTGGGTTCTGGGGAGGGCTAGGGTTGGGAACCTATCACATTGGTAGCACACAATGCATTCTGAGCTGTTACTATGGTTACTACAAGCAACATATTGGCACGATCCAGGGGGTGGTTGTTGAGGGGTGGTGGGTTACCCATTATATCAGTCACATGATGGGGGTTGTTATATAATGATGACCCAACAGCTCTCCAGGGGACCTGGGTTGGTAATCAGTGTATTTATCATGCACCTAATTTATCATGGGGAGCTGATACTGCCCAGTTGTTAAATTCAGAAAAGATCTGCTTAGATCATGGATAGGAGGTCGTCCTGTGGCTTAGTCTTTACTGTCACTGATATGATACTGCCACACCTATATCATCGCTCTATCTCTCTCTCTCTCTCTCTCTCTTTCTCTCTGTCTCTCTCTCTCTCTCTCTCTCTCTCTCTCTCTCTCTCTCTCTCTCTCTCTCTCTCTCTCTCTCTCTCTCTCTCTCCCTCTCCCTCTCTCTCTCTCTGCATGAGTTGTGCACTGCATGCTATTTCGACTTGCAGGTGCACATTCTGCAGCTGGCACGCATGAAAAGGGGGACACCAGACATGGAAACACATGAAGAGGGGGACTGAAATAGAAACCTGATGGGAAGGGGGAACATGCTGGAACAGTACTGGAACTGCGCTGTTCCTTTACATGGTTTTTCCATATAACTCTATTTTGCGGGCGGGTCAGATTCTGATGCATATAATAACCTCAACTCGTTTCCTTTTTTACCAGTATCTCATTTCAGGTAAACGAGGACAGAATCCGAACAATGCTGGACAGTGAGGATGAGCCCTTGACACCGGAGTGGACGAATGTCCGGACACTCTGGACTCAGGGTCAGGATGAAACCGCCCTGAACACCTCCCCCTTCAGTGTTGTTCTCTCCTCCCAGCTGGCCACTATCACCTCTATAACCTCTGTAGAATCCCTGGTTGAGGTTATAATGGGTTGGTGCCCACTAATCGCTACCCCCGTGGAACTCTTTCCCTATCCAGACCTCAAGAACTCCGATAACATGGTAATGGCCGTGGATAGGAACAGTGCCGGACTGGGCCTACAAGATCGGGATATGTATTTTGACGAGAAAGTTAAGGAGAAGAAGGATGCATATCTGAAGTATCTGGAGACAATGTCAGCCCATATTGCATCCCAGTGTGAGGGATTAGTTGGGGACACCAGCGAGGTGTTCAAGTTAGAAGGAGAGGTTGGCATGAGAGTTGTATGACAAAGGTTGATAGAAGGGATCCATACAAGTTATATAACCCTCATACAGTCGAACAGCTGAGTGAGCTATGCCCTGTCTTCCCTTGGGCTGAGTTCTTCTCCCGTTACGGTGTGTCACTTTCTAGTGAACAATACGTGGTTGTCACGGAAACAGCATTCCTGAAGAGACTCGATGAGTGTGTCAGGGACGTTCCCCTGGCAACTTGGAGACACTACCTGGCCATAAGGCTCCTCTCATCACTGGGCCGATTCCTTGACAAGGAGACTGATGAGATCAGGTTTGATTTCTACGGGAAGATTATGACAGGACAACAAGAACAAAAACCAAGGTGGAAGAGAGTCAACAGGATGATTGATTCTTTAATCGGGGAGGAAGTGGGAAAGAAGTTTGTTGAAAAGTACTTCCCTCAGGAAAGTAAGGACCAAGTGCTGGCAATGATTGAGAGAATGAAAACTGTCCTCGCTAAGAGGATCCAAAACCTCCCTTGGATGGAGGATGAAACAAAAGGAAAGGCCCTCCAGAAACTGGGAACCTTCACCGTGAAGATTGGGTTCCCTGATAAGTGGGTGGATTACTCAACCCTCAAACTAGATCCATCATCTACCTATTGTGGTAACATCCTCCTGGCCCGGGAGTGGGACTTTAGGAAGGACTTGGCCAAGTGTTACAAACCTGTCGATAAAACGGAGTGGCATATGACACCCCAGACTGTCAACGCTTATTACAATCCCACCCAGAATGAGATAGTGTTCCCAGCGGGGATAATTCAAGCCCCAATGTTCGATAAGGAGGCTGATATTGCAACCAACTTTGGAGGTATCGGAGCTGTGATCTGCCATGAGATCACACATGGATTTGATGATAAGGGAGCATTGTTTGATCACCTAGGTAACCTCGCTAACTGGTGGACAGATAGTGACAAGGAGAAGTTCACCGAGTGTAGTAAGAGGTTGGAACACCACTTTAATGAGTATGTCGTGTGCGGGATGAATGTCAAGGGTGACCTGTGTTTGGGTGAGAATATTGCCGATCTGGGTGGTTTGAGTATCTCTCTGGAGGCCCTGGCATCCATGTTAAGGGATGAAGAAGTGGAGGAGGCGGAGGTGAGAGAGAAGATGAAGATGGTGTTTTACTCCTTCGCTGTTGTCTTCAGGAATAATATAAAGGATGAAGAAGTAAGAGGAAGGATCATAATGGATCCTCATAGTCCGGGGAAGTTGAGGGTCAATGGGATTGTGAGGCAGTTACCCCAGTTTTATGATTTGTTTGAGGTGAACGAGAGTGATCTGATGTTCCTGGAACCAGAGAAAAGGGCTACAATTTGGTAATTTGCGATATATAATGCACAATTTGTAAAGATAAAATATGACTGAGCTGGTTCAGATATCTCAGGGTTTATTGTTAGATATATTATGTTGAATAATGTTTTGCTATATATTCCAATTTCCATGATATTATATATCTTGTTTGTGTTTTGCTCACACCCACACGAATCTCAATAACAAGCACACAGCAGCAGTGTCAGTATGTAACAGTGTGTTCTGGAATATTGAGGTCCAACATGTTACATGGCATTACTAATCGGTGTACTACTAGTGTATATAACTATTGGATTCCAATGATTTGTCATAATATTAGTACACACTATGAGCAGCTTTGACACCTGTGTTCATTCCCCCTTACCCCTCACAAGATTCACACCTCTCTGTTGCTTGTCTGATCCCCAGTCCCCAGCTTATTAGTACACTAGTGTCTATTCCACAGTAGCAACTCCTCAACATTCCCCCCACACGCCAACTTTATTTTGACAGTTCCTCTAAATCTGATCGTGTTATAGTAGAGACTAGCAAGACATGAGCGCTGCAGTTCTGTATAGCGAATTGAAACTCTACCAATCCCCTGGAAGTATTGTTATTGCGGGACAGGGTGCCAGCCATGTAGTATCCATCAATACTGACACCCTTGAGGTAGGTGTCGGTATGTCTGTTTGTTTATCTGTTTGTTTGTTTGTTTATAGTTCAATACTTGATTATATGTTCATCTGTTTGTTGTGCCTAGCTCGACCCCCTTTTACAAATGTAAAGGAAAGTTAGAACATAACATCTGTTTGTTAGCGTGTATGCTCTCTCTCTCCCAGGTAAGTGCTACCACACTCCAACCCTCGGGAGATGGCCGCTCCATAGCTGGGATAGTGGGGCATCATCAACCTCCCCCTCTCTCAATACCTCATCATCATGACAGAGAAGAGTGAGGTGGGCCAGATAGACGGTAAAAACACAATCTGGAAGATGTCTAAATACGAGCTGATCCCATTCCGTGAACCCCGCTCTCCAACCGAGGCTACAAGGATCCCTCAACGAGAAATATCTGGGACTCCTTCATAAAGCTCTCTGTGGGGAGTCATTCTACTTTTCCTATACCTACGATATAACCCACACAATGCAGCGGCTGGCTAATGTAGATGAGAGTTTCAAGAGTCTGACCTTTGTTGAGCGTGCTGATGAGCGGTTCGTATGGAACAGATACCTTCATGTCTCAACTGGAAGTGTGTCCTGAACTAGCCGGGTATACCCTGCCCATTGTATACGGAGTCCTGTCCATCACACCCTGTAGTCTGTTTGGGAAGTCCTTTGATTTCATCCTGTTCTCAAGGAGGAACCAGAACAGGGTGGGTGTCAGGTAATAATAATAATAATAATAATAAATTATGACATCAATGTCATCTCACATATTTTCTCTATTTTCTCTACCCTATTCAACTTCATATCTTCAAAGACTAGTTAAAATAATATTTATCTCTTACAGGTACTTCTGTAGGGGTGTTGATGAGGGGGGACATGTGGCTAATAATGTTGAAACGGAACAGATTGTGAGATTTGGAGATCAGATAGCGTCCCATGTTAATACCCGGGGTAGTATACCCTTGTACTGGTCCCAGAGGAGTAACATTACCTACAAACCCTTCGTGAAGCTGTTCAACCAGGAGACACAGAAGTGAGTTGGGATTAGATGGAACAGGGGGGAACAGGGAGGGGGAAGTAAGTTGACATTGGGCAGGGATGGGGTGTTATTTGTTTGACTTTCAGGAGACACAGAAGTAAGTTGAAAATGGGTAAGGGGGTTGATTACAAGCACCGGTAATGGGGTAGATAGTGCACACCGAGGGGGTTGTCTATTCGAGTTGACAATTTCAAGCTATACTTCTTCGACTAATATTAATATCCCAACTCGGGCCATGCGTATAATTACCCCTAATAATATTCCATATATCCCCCCCAGGGATGCCTATGTGAAGCACATGCAAACACAGATAGCCCTATACGGCAAGAATATTTGTGTCAGCCTGATTGATGACAAGGGAAAGGAAAAGGAGATCTGTAACAGCTTCACTTACATTGCTAGTGAGTTGTAATTAACTAATTGATTAATTAACTAGTTAACTAATGATCATTATCACTTGAATCACAGAATCATTGTTACAACTGTTTCCCTCACACATAGTCTGGTGATACATACAGTTACCAGGCCCAGGCTAGGTGCCTGCAGGGGGTACCAGGTACCCCTGTGGGTGAATATGCATTGTGAAGATGGTTGCCTCCCAATAACTACAACACACTACCCCCTCCCCTTCAGATCAGTTTCCTATGCCGGGTGTCCGTTACATACACTTTGACTTCCACAAGCAGTGCAGTAAAATGCGGTGGGAGAACCTTGGAATTCTCATGGGTCAGATACAAGAGGACTTGGACAAGTTTGGGTACTTTTATCAGGATGGAAATGGTGAGAGAGAGAGAGTTCTGGGAGCCATGGGAATCTAGAGGGGTGGTGTGAGAGAGAGAGAGAGAGAGAGAGAGAGAGAGAGAGAGAGAGAGAGAGAGAGAGAGAGAGAGAGAGAGAGAGAGAGAGAGAGAGAGAGAGAGCTTGGGAGAAGGGAATCTATATTCTAGAGGGGGGTGTTGGTATTGAAATCTAAATTATTGTTGTTGCTTAAGAACGGGGAAGGAGGAGCAAGGGGATCGTTACCGGGTATCTCTCAAGAGACAATTATTACTACCCAGGCGAGAGGGGTTAATTAACTGCAGCTCCCCTTTAACCTAAAGCAGAGCTATTAGCTGCTTTATGAAGCTGCCAGCTAACTACATACCGTTTAAATCTCCCCATTTCTTCCCCGGAGAAACTAAATTCCGTTTTCCTCATTTCCCTTTCTTAGCAATCATCTAGCACCCTATAAGTACCCCTTTAAGGGTACACCTCGGCAAAATTTTTGTCGAGTGCCCGCTTAGCTCTCCATATGGGGTTGTAGAGCATACCAAGCCGACCTCAAATATGCAATTTTAGCCCTTAACTCGAATTCATATTTTTGCTACAGCCCCTCAAAGTTTGACCCTAAAAACCGGTTTTTAAGGTCCCTAAATTATATTTTTAGGGCTAGAAAGCTGAAAATTTAGGGATTCATAGAGGATACCAAGGTGTATAGCTCAAACAGAAATTTTTTGAAATGGAGCTCAATTTTTTGTCTGAGACTATTTTACTTTTTTTGACTTTGAGGCCATATTTGGACATGTTCCTATGGACCGTTAAGGCTAAAAATTGGATATTTGGTGCTCCTAACAATTGTCAAAGTAGCCACAAATTTTCAGGAGGTCCGAATTTGAAATGTGGCCTACAGGTTTCTTTTTGTAAAGCACATATTTTAGGAAAACTTAAAATGGCTATATCTCAAAAACGGTAGGTCCTAGCGATCTAATTTCGTGCTAAATCGATTCAGCAGGTCCGATTTTGGGGGGGTCGTCTCTTAGACATTTTGCTCTAAGTCTAACCGTTTTTTCAGAAATCGTATTTTAAGATTTGTACATGTTTAGCAGAAATAGGTAAGATTAGCTCTAGCTAGAAGCATTTCTGCTAAACATGTACAAACCTTAAAATACGATTTCTGAAAAAACGGTTAGACTTAGAGCAAAATGTCTAAGAGACGACCCCCCCAAAATCGGACCTGCTGAATCGATTTAGCACGAAATTAGATCGCTAGGACCTACCGTTTTTGAGATATAGCCATTTTAAGTTTTCCTAAAATATGTGCTTTACAAAAAGAAACCTGTAGGCCACATTTCAAATTCGGACCTCCTGAAAATTTGTGGCTACTTTGACAATTGTTAGGAGCACCAAATATCCAATTTTTAGCCTTAACGGTCCATAGGAACATGTCCAAATATGGCCTCAAAGTCAAAAAAAGTAAAATAGTCTCAGACAAAAAATTGAGCTCCATTTCAAAAAATTTCTGTTTGAGCTATACACCTTGGTATCCTCTATGAATCCCTAAATTTTCAGCTTTCTAGCCCTAAAAATATAATTTAGGGACCTTAAAAACCGGTTTTTAGGGTCAAACTTTGAGGGGCTGTAGCAAAAATATGAATTCGAGTTAAGGGCTAAAATTGCATATTTGAGGTCGGCTTGGTATGCCCTACAACCCCATATGAAGAGCTAAGCGGGCACTCGACAAAAATTTTGCCGAGGTGTACCCTTAACTTCTTTAAATCTAATATAATCCTCCCAGCTACATAATACTAACTCAATAGTCAATACCATTGTCTCTCTGCAGGTGCGACAGTGTCCCTACAGTCGGGTGTGGTGAGAACCAACTGTATTGATTGTCTAGACAGGACCAATGTGGTACAGGGGCTCATTGCTAAATATGTCCTCACCAGACAACTCAGACAGATGGGTGTCATGGGTGAGAGCGATGAAATTCTTCCCAATTCCCAATTCGAGTAAGTGAGCTGTGCCAACTCCTTGTTTAAATAACTAGTCAGACTAGAACAGGTGACACTTACCTTTCCAACTATAACTCCAATATATCTCCCCACTGTGCCAACTCTCAGTTTAAATATTCTGGTCGGCGGTTTGCCTACCTCAGTAGTATATACCTACACAACTGGTACTGATTCTCTTGATGAACCCCGTTCAGATCGCTAAACGATATATCTAGTCAGACTAGAACACGTAACATATCCCTTGTCGCATTTACCTTTCCAAATATAACTCCAATATATCTCCCCACTAGGTTCGTGTTTAAAAACAGATGGGCTGATAATGGAGATGGAATTGCCCGACAGTATACGGCTACGCCCGCCCTGAAGTCGGACTATACCAGGACTGGGGTTAGGACACGGGCAGGTCTTCTTCATGATGGATATAAGTCAATGCAACGGTAATATATACCTTATCTTAAATCTTCCTTATCTGTGTAATAGAGTGCTATAACGAACTTGAGGCAATCGATGGTGGTCCAAACAGTCCAAATCACCATCATCTAAAATACGATACAAATAATGTTCAATAAACACATAAACAGATCCCAATAAAAACAACCCCCTCCCTCCAGATATGTTCAGAACAATTTCCTTGATGGGGCACGGCAGGATAGCTACGATTTGTTTGTGGGGAACCATCGTTATTCCGCGTCTGAGGAGTCTCCCCTAGCTAAACCCCGCCATCCAGTGGCATTCATTCTACCTACTGCCATCGCTGTATTCTTTGCCCTGTTTGTTCTCAAGGTAAATATTGTTTGTTTGTTTGTTTGTTTGTTTGTTTGTTTGTTTGTTTGTTATAACGATGTTTTTCAGTTGATAATGCCTGAGGAGAGTTGGACCTCTCAAATTGCCCACCTAGCCCTGTATATTGGAGTCATTGTGGCCCTTTTCAAGCAGGTTAGCGGACATCTTTTCTACTTTTTTATGGGGACTTTATAACCCCATCCCTCCACTCTCTGTAATCTCTTCACTCATTTTGTTTTCTCTCTTCACTCCATGTATTCTTCTCCTAACCACATTCCTAACCACCACCTCTACATTCCTAACTGCACCACCTCTACATTCCTAACCACCACCTCTACATTCCTAACCACATTCCTCTACAGTGTGTCGTGTGGGGAGACTACCTAGTTGACCAGCCTGTATTATATCTGACTCTCGCTAAAGCTAAAAGTGAATGACTGGAGAAAATTGATACGCTTATAGTCTAGTCGTGGACCCCTGGGAGTACCCCTGGAGCGTGGATTAGATGTTTTTGGAGCTAAACTTTCCGGGAATGGTGGATATTTTGCTGATATACTTTTTGGACTGCTATAATCTGGAACTTTCTGAATCATTGTGTGAGATATCCTGACGATATTAATGTGTGTGTAATTAGTAATGTAACTAGACGAATTGTAGGCGTATCAATGAGATCCACTGTGTCAGTGATTGTTTTAGAGTGTGTGATTGTGTGTGTGATTTTGAAAATTTAATGTTTTTGCATGTCATTTGGGGACCAAGGAAATGTATCTCTATGTAAGATCTATTTCGTTCGACTCGTATATCAGTGTGTTTATGTGTCCTACAATCTGTTCCTGATAAATACACGAAATAGGAATATTCAACATTTTGGTCCGGAGGTACACGCGTCCAAAATCCACGACTCATCGGCGGGCGCGAACGCCAAACGTTTCAGAGAGTTCAGCTGCGCGCAAGTATGTAGACCTGGTTTGAAGCGCGCAAAACTTATCTGCGCATTCTGTGGGTGGCGCCGCGCGGACGTATTTAAATAACTGAGCCGAAATTCTTAAAATGTGAAATTTTCAAGTTTTGTTGTTGGAATGCGCTGCAGCCCCCTCATGCGCGCACCCCCGCAACGAGGGGACTGGAGGGAATGCCGCGCGCGCGTTTGGTCTGAGCTCGGCTGGGTCGAAAATAACTTTGCGGTCGAAAAAACGGCGGTGCTTATAACTTTGGCCCCTGAAGTCCGTTTGGCTTGATTCTTTCACTAGCTGTTAGATCTGACAATTATCTACCTTGCTGTTTTTGAGAAAAGTTAATTGGACTTGAGGAGGCTGAGCAATAGCCGTTCAAAGATTGGTTGTTTTCAAAAAGTGACGTCACAGGTCCCTGCAGGAACACTTTGTTTCAAATTTGAATTAAAATTTCGAATTTTTTTATTTTACCGCACTCGATTTTGCGGAGTTTGGTTCATATCTCCTGTTCCTGATAAGATAGAGACCTGAAACTGGTTGCATTTGAAAGCTGTTATCTTCTTCTTTCCAACGCTACCAAAACGATTTCTGTACCTTATCTGGAACCGGAGATATTATTGATTATATATTCCCCCCTAGCGCGGTATTCCCTCCAGGCCCCTTATATTATATTATAAGGGGCCTGCAACGTATGCCAAGTTTTGTTGTTCAATTTTGGCTTTCGCACTCTGTTTACGGCGACGTCACGGCTTACCGCTTACACACCACCAAGAACGTATTTCCATCTCATCCCTAATTGTATTTCCATACAAGAAAAGAAAAAGGATAGAATAAATTATAATAAATTACCCACACACCGTCATACTCTCATACTCCCTCTCTCTGCTCATTTGTCTCAAGAAGGGGGTGGCGGCCAACATCGGCCTGAATATAAATACGTGTAGACACATATAATAATCAAATCTGTAATAAATTAAATATAAAATGAGTCTATTGCCCCACTTGATATAACTGCTCGTCCCTGTCAATCATACAATCCCTAAATTGTTAACATTTAGTTTTTATCCAGTCACCATACTGTATCAGAGCTGAGTTCTGAGTTTTTAGCTCTGTCCTTAGCCCTAACGGCTAACTCCTAAGGCTCTGTCAGTGACAATAAACAATTCCACCTTGTTGCTCAAATTTTCGACATCCGTTAGTTGATCAAGAACTCACTGCTGACTAAACCTCCACTGTAGGGCCGGGAATGATGGAGGTAGTTGCCTAAATAATGGCCCAGCCCTTTCTGGACGAGGAGTCACGGGGTAGATCCTCGCCTAGGAAAACAGAACTATGGGATGAAATTGACGTAAGCTTATACGTGTAGTTAGTGTACCTAATTTTCTATTAGTGCTGCTCATAATGATCCTAACTTTGAACCTTTTGGGTATTTCAGGAAAGTTATTTGGTGGAATGGTGGAAAGCAAATTTCTTCATCAGGAAACCAATCCTCTTCGGCACCTGGGATGGCGTCTTTACCTCCTGTATGCTCAACATTTTTGGCCTTGTTGTTTTTCTCCGTGCGGGCTGGGTCGTGGTAAGTTTGAATTCCTCCGAAGTTCCATTTGACAACAAAAAATTCGCTTTGTGACTCATCCTTGGATTGATTTTGACAAATTTATTTAAACACCAGTTTTATCCAGGCCCAGTTTAGCGTACAGCATGCTGTTGCATATATGGCTCTAAATTGGGAAGGGAAGCGGTGTGTGAGAGAGGGAGGGGAGAGAAAGGTAGATATAGAAGGAGAGTGAAACCACAGGGAGAGAGAGTCATGGTGCTCGATTACGCCAAAAATGGCGGGTCATTAAATGCAGAGAAAGAGAGCAGAAGAAAGCTTCTGGTACCTGTGTTTGTGAGTCCGACAGGGGTGTATGTGTGATCTCTCTCATAACTACGAACTCTTAACTAATCATCCCCGACATTGACCTGATGATGAATTGGATGTTAGTAGTTACACACACAGTGTATGATAACTGAAGAGTACTGTCTGTTATGCGAGAGACTCTCAGAGTGTACAGAGCGGATGCTAATCGTCCATAATCGATCTACATTTCTCTCCCTCTCTCTCCCATTTCTCTCTATCTCTCTCTCCCTCTCTCTCTCCTTTTCTAAGATCTTTCCACCGAGTGTACAATAAACGTACGCTCTGAGAATTCAGATTACGAAATTTTTCCAAAAGAGATTTTGTGCGAATTGTAGACTGTAGGACAAGATACAAATTAAAAGTTTTTAATATACCCAATATTTCAGGGCAACGCAGGATTAGGATTGACATGTCTGATAATCGTGTTCACCCTCTTTGTGGGTCTGTGTACCGTATTAGCCAGTAACGGTCTCTTAGCACGCTGTGGGACTGAGACAAAAGGTTTGATTACTACTTTTCAACCATCCCCCTTGTAGTCTAAACCAAGATATTGGATTCCATACTCTAACTAAATGAAGAATTAAATAAGGAACTAATGATTCTCTCTCCTTTAGGTGGTATTTATGGGATTGTTACCCATGTATTTGGAGGGAAGGCTGGAGCTACCATCGGTATCATGTACACACTTGGACAGGTAAGAGAGTAGCACTTATCCCGTGCAGTTAGAATGTCTACATAACTGCTGCGGTGCTATTAATATTTCAATTTCCATACACTGCCATGCTACTCACCGTCCAATATCACAGACGATCTGCATTGCGCTGTATGTGACTGGTTTCGCGGAAGCGATCGTGCTCAAGTTTGATCCTAACCCAGCCAACCACTGGCTCCTGAGAGGGATCGGTATTACAACGGTCATACTACTGACTGTAGTTGCCCTTTTTGGAGTTAAATACCTCATAAGGTAAGGATAAAAGGGTTCAATAACCCCCATCTTCAATGAACTAAAATGTAGGATTACTAAACGGTGATCATGACGTGACTAATTCCGGCATGTCCGACTCTTACTGGTACAATAATTTCAGGTTGCAGTTGGCACTATTGGCCATACTCCTTCTTGCAGTCCTGGATTTCATTATTGGTTGCTCCATAGCACACGATTCAGGTAATGTTTTTGGAATGTTGTGCCCCCCCCCCCAGTAAAGGAGCGAGGGAAATAACACGGCTCAATAGTCAATATTATGTAGCTCATTAACCCACCCAATTGTCATATCCAATGCATATGTATTGCAACATCTTGATTCTTGTTTTCAGCTCCTCAAAATGGGGCTGCTAGAGAATCTTAGTTTGTTTGTTCGTACTGCAGCTACTATGTGAGCTCGCTGGGAAGATTGCGCTGTGTAATTGCAGATCTGCCCAGGGGCAATATATGGTACAGTGTATGCTCTCTCTCTCTCCCCTCTCTATCTCTCTCTCTCACTCTCACTCTCTCTCTCTCTCTCTCTCTCTCTCTCTCTCTCTCTCTCTCTCTCTCTCTCTCTCTCTCTCTCTCTCTCTCTCTCTCTCTCTCACACATGCAGCTGCCTCCTCTCACAGCTTATTGCATCAGAGGGTCCTCCTCACCTCTCAAAGAGAGTGAACATGCACCATGTAGAGGATGCATTATTAGTCTAGTGACTTGATTGAAATGGCCCACTGGCTATGTGTAGCTGCATTTTATTTCATAAAAGCGCTCTGTGAGGGTTCGGCAGAGCATATTGTGCTAACTCTCCTCCCCGCTATCCTCGGTTCACAGACAGAGATAAACAAACTTTGATATTATATCAATTCATTCCATGTTACAATGGCCTACTACACGTGGTATGAGTTGATTAGGAATCTGTATTGTGAGTCTCTCCACTGTCATGTAGCAATGCAGACTAACACAAAGGATTTGCATGGTGATTACTTGTGACGTCACAGTGTAGTTGTATTATTATAGGAGTGGGTTTCTGTTATACTGTGTGTGTAGCTGACCCAATTTCCAGATGACCTAGATACTGCAGTGGCAACTTTTAACTTACCCCCCCCCTTGGTGGTGTAATCTCCTACTATGTCCCATTTTTATCTGCCCCTCCGATCCTAACACCATCCATTTCAGCTGGTATGACGGGATTCAACAGCACCACCTTCCACAACAACATTAAATCTGGGTACGCAGAGGGTCAGTCCTTCTTTACCGTGCTAGGTGTATTCTTTCCCACTGCCACTGGACTTATGGGTGGAGTTAATATGATGAATGATTTGAAGAACCCAGTAGATAATATCTCAACTGGATCTCTTGCTGCTCTAGCTATCAGGTACCAGCACATGTTATAGTTTTTCAAAATCCAAGAAGGATAATATCTATGTAGCGACAGAGCGTCATTTCTTCTAGGTTAGGATAGTAAATGAATGGCTTCTCAGGCATTCCAATCATTCCACTCACTCTCTAAATCTCTCTCTCAGTGGGTGCCTGTACTACGTGTTTGCAATATTTCTAGCGTGTACTGTGGAAAAGGAACTTCTACTCTCCAACTACATGATCGCACCTGAGGTAACATAACCAAACCCAAACCAAACCAAACCAAACCAAACCAAACCAAACCAAACCAAACCAAACCAAACCAAACCAAACCAAACCAAACCAAACCAAACCAAACCAAACCCAACCAAACCAAACCAAACCAAACTAACCAAACCAAACCAAACCTGAAACCAGACCAAATCATTTACCAAACCAAACCAAACCAAACCAAACCAAACCAAACCAAACCAAACCAAACCAAACCAAACCAAACCTGAAACCAAACCAAACATAACCAAACATATCAGACATAGCTATGTGACTGCTGTTGGTTGTGTTCCATCTTCTCTCATTTCTGAATCCTGTTGTATTATTTCAGTTCTCTGTTGATTTTCTCGTTTCCTCATTACACTAAAAACGGCTGGGAGATCTCTAACGAGCACACTAAATATAGAGCCTTCTGTTTGAAAGTTCTGAGTGTTATATTATGTTTGTTCCATGAAGTATACACTGGAAACGAGAAAGGGAGAGAGAGAGAGAGATGCTGTAGCGATAACAAAAGGGTGGTACAATACATCATGTACCAGACAATACAATAGTACTCTCCCCGCTTCAGAACAACTTCAACCCGCCACATTCCAAACAAGCATATTTTAATGATTGCCCCCCCCCCCCCACCATCCCCAATTAATGGTTCAAAACTTTTAAAAGGGGCGGTTTTAGTGGATGAGGTTTTGGATGGTCTGTCTATCAGGATTCCCAGTGATGATGCACAAAGTAATCCTAGAAACTGCTTAATTTCCTGCCTATTTTTGTTTGTGTGTTTGTGATTTAATTGCTGCGTCTGGAGGATGACCTTCCCCGAAGTAGTACAGACCGCACCGAACACGCTTTTTAGGCGCCCCAGTACGTCCACCACTCCAGCACGTCCACCACTCCGCCGTAGTAAGGCCACCCACCAATCAGTTTATGCGAGTTTGGGGTGACACTTTTATAATTCCGACTTTACTGTGTGGTAATGTGATGCAAGTTTCTACTTCTTCTTCTTCTTCTTGGTTAGATATGCTGTGAGGATAATTGTAGACTGAACTGGACAGGTCAGACATCAAACGACCACAAAAGGCATCCTAAGGAGAGTACTTTACTTGACGTAACGCGCGGTTGGGTTTCTGAATGTAAAAGTTTTGTTGCTACCGCTGGGATCATTTGAAGGGAGGCGCGCAGGCACATAATTGGTGAAATTGCCCAACTTTTTGGACAGTTTGGCGGCCACCCGACGCCATTTCCAAACACAACAAGACATGTCCCTTTACCCAAGTGACTGAAACAACCATTTCCCCATGTTGATAGGTATAACTTGCTTGATATATGATGTGAATTTTAATCCGAATCTTTCAGATTTCCTGGGTAACATGGTTTTTCCTGTGTGGACTCTACATTGCCTCTCTCTCCTCCATCCTTGGCTCTCTGTATGGGGCACCACGAGTGTTTCAATCAATTGCCCTAGACAACATCATTCCCATCATCAGCATCTTTGGAAAAGGGGTGAGATATGGTCTCAATTCTTGTTCGAACCCTCCTTTACAAGTTAGAGAGGGTCCAGCTAGACAACGTTTTTGGTGAAATAAAATATTCAAATGCCACATGGTTTGTGAAAGTACAGAACCATTTCAAAACTCAATCTTTCTTCAACAGCGTGGGGCAAACAACGAGCCAGTGATAGCTACAGTCACCGTTAGCCTTCTCTCTTGTTGTTTTGTTCTGGTGGGTCATCTCAATATTCTGGCACCCATAACGGCCATGCCGTTCCTTCTGACATACGCTGCCATCAATTACGCTTACTTCTCCCTGGCTATGTCGTAAGTTATGGGGGTCGTATACCCCTTTTGGGGGCCGGGTCGTATACCCCTTTTGGGGGTCGTTTACTTGTTTTTGGGACTATACGAATTCTATTACTAATTACACATATTTAGTTGTTTCTTTCGTCTAAAGCACGTGTGTCAAGTGATTCAGTTGATCACTGAAACCATCAATTTCCCCAGGGAGGAGCACACGATGAAACCAGAGTCAATATTGGACCAATACAAGAGTGAAAACACGCCAATTCTAGGAGATACCCACGGACAGAATGGAACGGAATGTAAGTCTAGCTATGTGTGTGTCATGTGTGAGACAAGTTTGGTGTGATTACTGTGAGTTTGTAAAAACCCTTTCTCGGAAGTTTTACCCTAATCCTTTGTTGAGTTACTCAACAACTAATCATAGAAACTCAAAACTGCGCTATATCATTATTGCTTGTTGAGTACTCTTCCCCTTCCCCCATACCATACATACCATGCATACTCAACAAATTATTGCTGACTTGCTGTACACCGCTGTTCTCCTCTCTCTCAGATTCTACACTTTTAGATGTATCTACTGGCATGGGAGTGGGTGGAGAGGGTGGAATCAGACGGACCTCTTCGACCAGTTACCCAGCTGACCAGATCTATTGGCATCAGTCTCTCCAGAGCAAATGGCTAGCATTCCTTGGGGTGAGATGATCTGATTGTCGGGTTTTTATTTTTGAAAATATTTACCACCAATCATATAGTTGGGATGGACTGACCTGTTACTATCCCTTTTCAGTTTCTCCTATCGGTTCTCATGATGTTTCTGATAAGTTGGATATTTGCATTTGTTGCATTTGGTCTTGCCTTCCTGATTTACTTCTACACCCGTCACACCAGTCCCGGAACAAAACCAGGTAAATTCCTCTCTCACCCCTTACTCGATAAGTAAATTCGCAATCGTATTCAAATTGAACCGTTCGTCCCACTTTCAACGAATTAAAATGTCCCGTGGGAATTGTGAAGACAGTAAGAACAATTCTAGAAATCAGAAAGCAAATGTTTTAATTGTGCCGATCTTCCAATACAACTCCGGACTCCCTCCCCCTTCACAGGTGCTTCAAACTTTGTTTTCTCTCGTTGGGCCTACCACATGCTCCGTAGTTTTCTTGGCAACGTGCCCCTTGATGAGAAGTTTATCATAGCAACGGAAACTCCCGAGATGGCCTACCAAACCACACAGCTAACGGACGAGAACGCGGATTATTTGGAACGAGAGAAGGTTCACCAGAGTGTGGTCAGCGAACAAATCGAGACGTGAGATAGCTCAGATCTAGGCCAGGATGTTTGGGGGAAGTAGTGGGGCTATTATAAGTTGTTAAATTTATAACAAATTCGAATTTGGAAGAGTGGCGTGAAAGTGTTTAGGTGTCTGTGTGTTTGTACACACCAATTGTTGTGTAAATTGTTGTTTTATATTTTACCAATTATCATCACTGTGAAACTAAATATCAAATTTATTTATTTATTCGAGATGTATAATGATGATGACAAGAGAAGCGTTATTTATTGTATTCATTTAACTATTTATGAGTGTTACACCGAGTTCATAATCATAGCATTATTTCAACTTCTTCTTTCGTGCCCAAGAATTGGCAATTTCCCACTGTCATACCAATACCATCCCAGTTTGATTAGCTCGAGTAATTTCAGGGCTTCAGGCCATTTTAACCGTAACACTAACAGCGTCAGTGTCAATGTTAGTTTTGAAATCATTAAACTCAAAGCTCACTTTACTTCCATTATTCTTGCATATTTATTATTTGTGGTATTGTGATATTGACAAATAAATTAACTAATTCAGTTTCTCCGCTGCCAAAGAAACGTGTTTTATTTAAAATATTAAATTATTTTGTTTAAATAATCATTCAAA
The DNA here is from genome assembly GCA_020137815.1 of Hormiphora californensis. Classification (NCBI taxonomy): domain Eukaryota; kingdom Metazoa; phylum Ctenophora; class Tentaculata; order Cydippida; family Pleurobrachiidae; genus Hormiphora; species Hormiphora californensis. The sequence goes on along the minus strand of CM035354.1, from coordinate 861,633 downwards.
ATGTTCTGTGACAGGTTGCGCGTACAATACTGAAGTACAACGCCGTTTACCGCCGCGCATTGTGAATGAGGATTTAAGTTTTTTTGTGCGCGGCGTAAAATTCAGAGCACAAAAAGAGTCAAAAGTTTTTGAAACTTTTTACGCAAATTCAAAATCACCAACCCATTTTTGTTAATCCGCCTACTTTCTGGTATTTAAGTCCTGTTAAGTATAACTAAATAACTATATTACTTCCCAGAATGATAGAATGTTTGCTGCTTCTTATCACATTGTTTTCATCGCCTGTTCGAGGATACAGCGTTCAGGATGACCCGCCGAAAACTTGTGACCTCCCAATCATTGACAATGGCGTGGTCGAGGGGGACGACAACTCTGCTCCCACAGTTGGGGAGTCTATAACAGTGCGGTGTGGGGAAGACTATCAGTTGTCCTCAAATGTCTTCAGTGTTTGTCAAGATGATGGGTAAATACTGCCGCCGACACTACCTTAACATGCTCTAAGCTCTTTGTATCACTAGGTACTAACGCATCACATTCTCCAGGTCGTACATTCCACCCGCTCCAACATGCGAAGCAAAAAACTGCCCTATCGGTGCAGATTTAATTGAAAATGGAAAGTTAGACACTACGTTGGCAGCGCTGACACCTGGGAGCACTGTCTCAGTAAAATGTGATGACCAGTACATATTGAGTGGACAATCAACTGTGACGTGTGTTACCAGTAACGTTTTCAAGCCACACAACCTTCCAACGTGTAACCGTAAGTAAACCTGCCAAATGTGTGAGTAACCCAGTTTCACGAAATGAGAAATTCCTACTCAAAACCAACATCTAACTCAACACCATATTTTAGCCCAAAACTGTAATGATGCCACTACAGTGGACAATGGTGCTATCACCGGACCAAGCCCTATATCCCCGGGTAGTGAGCTGCTGATACAGTGTAACCAGGGGTACCAGGAGGCGACCAAAGTAACTGTAACATGCGTCAGTCTCAATACGTTCAGTTTTACTCCAGATACTAAAACATTTTCAGAGTGAGTTAAAATTAATTGGGAATTTAAAATACATAGAACAATTCAGAAAATATATCCTTCTTTAAAAGTCACAAAACAACTTCCTCTGAAAAAAACTTTGGGGTTGGTCACACTAAAACAAAGTTTGTTTCTGTGTTGGGTAGGTGATGGTCATTACACTGGATGTAACTAAACTGTATCGTGTGTTCCTCAACTGGCCCTGTCCTGGTACTCTCCTTCTAATTCCCATCATCCTACCATTAGGAAGTGGTTTTGTAGACCTACTATTTGATCTCTTGATTGTTTGTCGGAGTTCTTTGATCCTCATGAAGTACACGATAGGGTTGATGCAAGAGTTGAGGCCTATTAGATGGATATTGTAGATGGTTGCCAGCCAGCGGCGCAGTGAGAAAGGTAGCGATGTATCCCATATCAGTTGGATATTCCCATTACTAAATACACTGATTGAAGAACAAAGTTGGTAGGCGAGGAAGGGCGTGTTGAACACAAAAAACACCACTGTCAGTATAATTATAGTTATGGTTGCCTGTTTCTTCTGTTTCTCTCCCCTGCACCCCGAGGTCCGACCTAACAACGTGTTTTTGGTGTGTAGTTTAGTGATTGTCACCACTGAACTAATTACTATGGGAACCACTGGTAAGATAAACTCAAGCTGGATGAAGATGACATCACATATTTTATGAAGGAGCGAGTAAATGGGTGTTATGTCTGAGAAGAACCAGGTACAGAAGCCAACTATCTTCGAATACCGCACTATTTCTCTGTTAAACCAGTAGGGTAGCGTCTGCTGAAGGACTAGAATCATGGTATAAACCACTGTCGGGATAACTACCATACCAATTTTAACCCGGTACAGCGGTCTGACAAGAGAGACAGCCCTAGCTCCACTCATGAGCCCGATTAGGAAGATAGATAGTCGAGTGCTTACATTCCACAGAACACTCCACACATTACACGGGACCACGTGACCAAAGAATAGGGGGTGCTCCGCTCTGTGGCTGTTAAAATAGTTAACCGCAATCGGTGCAAGTAGCACACAAATCAGACAGTCGACAATGTTCATAGATCTGTAGAGAATGCTGCTCACTGTCGTTCCCTTGCACCGGACAAAATAGCTTAGCGAGAGAAGGTTTGCGGGGATCCCGAATACAACGAGTAGGGTGGTGATGACCCCGAAGAAGAGTTGAGTTGTGGTGTAGTTCTCCAGATGGCTGGGGTGGGAGGTGATAGGGGAGGAAGAGGAGAAAAATGCGGAGGAGTTCCAATTGGTTGTAGTTTCTATCGTGTAACTCATCCTAGTATTCAGAGGGGGTTAGAAGTGGGGTTAGGGGTTAGTAATGGGGTTAGTAACGGGGTTAGGGGTTGGCAAGGGGGTTATTCTTTCAAGCAAAGTCTTTGTAGGAAACTCCCTGAAATTAAAATCATCACTAATTATTTCAAATTGTTTCAGTATTTGTGAGGCCCAAGATTGCACCCTGCCTGCAAGTGTCGCCAATGGGGCGCTATATGACACCTCCGGTACTGAGCTATCGAGTACTGACACTATAACACCTGGTGTAGCATTCACACTAAAATGTACTGATCAGTACAAGACAGCAAGTGGGGATGTCGAGGTCTCAGTGGCTTGTGTAACTTCAACTATCTACAATCCTGAGACTATTCCTACCTGTCAAGGTAAACAATAACAAGTGCCCCTATAATTATAGATGAGCTGTGTAATTTAATTAGTTCGTATCAGATCTTCGTTACGATGCAACAAGTACATTTTAAAATATCAGAAGAGATACTAAAATGCAGATACAGACGGTAAGAATTAAGATGCAGACTGATACTGACATAGACTGAGACTCATTCAATACTGAAATAAAGTCTAATCGTAGTCTAAACGTCTTGAGCCTGCCTGCCGCCTTGAACATTTTCATTACAGTTTTTTCGTCATTAGATCGACGATAGACAGAAAATTAGAGAGACTAAGATATGAATTGAGAAATAACTCTATCCCAGATCGTGTAATACCAAGACCCATCGATCCGGATGACAGCAGGTGTAACAATCCCCGTGTTTACGGATATATAATATCGTTGCTATGGCAACGCTCTCCTCGCCAAATGCCACCCTCCCTATAGTGACACATAGTCACAACACTGAGCTCCTCCCCCACACAGTAACATATATTGTGTGTCACACATATATTTTACTGACAAAGGCATTGGCTTTTAGTTACAACAAGATAAAGGGTGTTGTATTGTAATGCAAATGAGTCGAGGTAGCACAGAAAACCAGAGAGTCCAGGACTCTCTTGTTTTCGGTGCTACCTGATTCAAGAGATAGTTGGTTGCAAAACAAGAGAGACCTAGTCTGAGTTAGGTTGGAGAGCGGTTGCAAAGGAAGCAGTTCCTACAATTAAGTTATCGACGATGCATTATATTAGACATAATTATATGATGTATCGATATATTATATCACGTTCTATGGAAAATAGAATTATATTATGTTGCATCAGATTAGCAGTTTCTGAAAATACACAGAGCTGTAATTAGCGTGGGAACAGCTTCCCAACTCCCACAATATCAGGGGAAAATATAGCACTCATATTTCCCAACTAATATCTCCCTATAACAGCTTCCCAACTCCCACAATATATCAGGGAAAATAGCACATTTTCCAACTAATATCTCCCTATAAACTCATATTTCCCAACTAATATCTCCCTAACTCACATTTCCCAACTAATATCTCCCTATAAACTCACATTTCCCAACTAATATCTCACATTTCCCAACTAATATCTCCCTATAAACTCACATTTCCCAACTAATATCTCTCTAACTCACATGTTTTCCAACTAATATATCTCCAACCCCTCAATGTCTCAGAGAACCTATTAGAACAGCCTTACACTACTTAGCACATTAACATCGCTTCAAACTACTAACCCTTCTCTCTCAGCCCAAACGTGCCCTGAGCGAGCAATAACACAAGGAACGAGCAAGGAAGTACAGCCAGGAAGTGCCTTTACTGTAACCTGCAACGAAAACTACAAGGTAAATTGATATTATAACTGACATCTCGCCAGATATACAACTGTTTTAACAAGATTTGATTTGATCTGCCAAATCCGCAAAATGTAGTGTGAGCTATAACACACTGCTTGGTATACTACCTGGTAGTCGCATATAGCAGATATATATAACGCTGCAGTATTCCGGTCTTCTAGGAAGACCGTTTAATGTTATTCAGAACTCATTTCATTACGGGTTCATTACTGAGGGGAGCAAAATGAATTGGATTTGATGAAAAGCGATAGGGGGCAAAAAGAAATAAAGAAAAGAAGAACTGAGAAAAAACATAAAGAACTCTAGACTCTCTCTCAGTAGAGTGCATTTCTTCAAGTTTTTGCTCAACAGCACACAGGGGTCGATATATTTGATTGCAGCCGGGGGTCGCTCAGTGAGGAACAGTATGCATGTCACGTGGTTAGTCATATCATTAGGCTGTTAGGAAGAGAGGGGCACCGCAATCCTAGACAGTCTACTTTTCTCTCTCTCTCTCTCTCTCTCTCTCTCTCTCTCTCTCTCTCTCTTCTCTCTCTCTACTCTCATCTCTCTCTCTCTCTCACTCTCTCTCTCTCTCTCTCTCTCTTCTCTCTCTCTCTCTCTCTCTCTCTCTCTCTCTCTCTCTCTCTCTCTCTCTCTCACTCTCTCTCTCTCTCACCTCTCTATCTCACTCAACTAAGTCCCTCCCTCAACTAAGTCCCCTCCCTATGCCAGTTAAATACCGGGGAAGAGTTTACGTGTGTCTCGGGGAATCTCTACTCGCCAGCTGACCAAACCTTCCCAAGCTGTACAGGTACGTAGCAAACCTTCCCCAGCTGTACAGGTACGTACCAAACCTTCCCCAGCTGTACAGGTACGTAGCAAACCTTCCCAGCTGTACAGGTACGTAGCAAACCTTCCCCAGCTGTACAGGTACGTAGCAAACCTTCCCCAGCTGTACAGGTACGTACCAAACCTTCCCCAGCTGTACAGGTACGTAGCAAACCTTCCCTAGCTGTACAGGTACGTCCCAAACCTTCCCCAGCTGTACAGGTACGTAGCAAACCTTCCCCAGCTGTACAGGTACGTAGCCAGCTGACCAAACCTTCCCCAGCTGTACAGGTACGTAGCAAACAAACTAACAAACGAAGGTAAATGGACCCAAATGTGGAGTCAGTTCACAGTTTCTAAGAAAATAACCAACGTAAGATCTTGGTTGAAAAATAAAATTTATGCTTGAATTGTGATGTCAAATAAGTGCGTTTGAAAAATGTGGCAGAATTCAATTAAAAAGTTCGGTTTTAGAAAGGAAGACCTAAATTTAGGATAATTATTACTCGCATAACACATTTTTATTATGACCAAGCCTAATTTAACCGCCTAAAAATAAAATGAAAAATTACAAGATAATTATCGATAACGCCGGAGTGCTTTCATAGAATATGCTGCCAATTATTCGATCCTACTATTATTATACAGTGCTAGGGTAATAATACAGAAACACGGAATACAAATATATCTACTAATTATTAGACTAATCAATAATATCAAACTTGGCAACAGCTGACACATGAACTGTGTTAATTGCAATGATACAAACTAGATGGTGGAATAGGTCCGCCCGCAAAACACAAAGGATAACAATTATAATAAGGCATTGTCTAGGCAGTAGCCATCTATTTCTATTTCTTGTATCTACAATCTCTCTCACTCTTTCCCTCTCTTGTATCTACAATCTCTCTCACTCTCTCCCTCTCTTGTATCTACAATCTCTCGCCCCTCTCTTATTCGTTCTTGTTTCCCCCTCTCTCCCTCTATCTTTCTCTATCTCTCTCCCTCTATCTTTCTCTATCTCTCTCTCTCTCGCTGTTCCTAACACCATTTTAAACAAACTGCAGGCTTTTTTTGCAAAAACTGAACTCAGCTAAAGTAAGCTATATTTTTTAGAGAGACAGCATCTTCGAAAGAAAATATTCTAGCTAGTAAGAGAGAAAGCTTCACATGTTCACTGCTAGTGGAAGTTTCTAAATGCAAATTAGCAAAGTAGCAACTGTGGCATAGAAAGTGATAATCAAAAGTAGCTTGGAGGATAGTAGACACAGAGGTGGAAGTGTGAGGTACTGCTGCTGATATATAAATCGTCACGTACAAATTTATTGGAATTCTATCGAATAATTATATATGGCTGAACAAGAACGTGACTATAAAAGGCCATGTGATTTAATATGATAAAATAGATCCCCGTTAGAAATTACTCGGTTTTTCATCGTGATATACCTTTGAACTGGGATATCAGTGATCTGTTAATTACTGGGAGTGAACTGGGTTCTCTCCATCGTTAGCAGTAATAACATCATGAACAAGAGTGAAAGAGATATAGAGAGAGAGCGAGAGAGAGAGATAGGAAATGATAGAAGTTAGAATGCGTTTCGAATAGGATTTCAAAAGAATGTTTGTAATTGGTACGTATTATACTGGTAAATTTTCATCGCGTTAACAACTGCATAAACCTACGTGGGAGCCGGGGGAATGCTGCCGGCTGCGGTGACAGATTCAGAGGATAAATTATTGGAGGAGAGAGAAGAGATGAAATATTGATTATTGGAGAAGAGATGAAATATTCAAAATTCAAACATGTTAGTTACATAGCAGAGCATTGGCCTGACAGTTACAGCTTAGGTACCCCGAATTACTTGTTACCTCAACTCTAAAGAGACGTTGTATTCAAGGTAGAGTAAAAGAGAAAGGGAGAGAGAGATAGGGACAGAGAGATAGAAAGACTATGACTATCCTACATTAAACCACATCGAGGAGTATAATTCAAATTAATATAACGATAATATGTAGCACTCTGTGGGTACTCTGGGAAATGGAAAACATATGTATGGCCCAAGTGAGATCATTAGCCCTATACAGCAGCATCCCCCGAGGTATTAAATACGGCACATTGTTACATGGGGCTATGGGACACTCTGTATAATAGGTCGCAATGACATTTAATAATTTAGACAATCATTTAAAGATCTGATATAATGCATTCAGAGACATGTAATATACAGATCAGATGTAATAGCACTGTATTACATACTTATTACCTTTTATTAATGGTGAGATATATTTCAACCGACTGGCAGGTCTGTGGTGTGTATTGTTCCCCACCGCATTACCACCTTTTGTATAAGATAATAATTACCAGTTAACAGCTGTAGATAATAGGGCCCCGATAATAGACATTACAGTTGTTATAACAATACATCAATGTGAGAAACTGCATTCCATCGCCGCTAGTAGGTGTGAAACCTAACCTTCACCCCATTTCAGCTAAGGATTGTCCGGTAGATGCGATTGATAACGGTCAAATCTCCGGAGACCTGCCCCTCTCTCCCGGGGAAACAGCAACACTAAAATGTGGAACTGACTATGTGTTGGAGGGAAATAGTGTTATAACCTGTGAGGCGGGGAACACTTTTGTTGAGGCACTTCCCTCCTGTAAAGGTATGTGATGAATGGATTGTTCAATGATGGTATCGTCACTGTTTTATTTGATCCATCAAACCTATTAAACCCATCGAACAAGGCAAACCACTTGACCTGCCAAACCCTCACTTGACCTGCCAAACCCTTCTGCAGAGGTGCCGTGCCCAGTTCCTGCTATAATAAACGGATCGATTGCTGGATATAAAGAAGGGGAAGACATGCCTGCTGGCACTTCATTTACCATCTCCTGTAAGGAGCCATACGGCCTAACTGTGGCCACCTCCATATCTTGTGTCTCTAAGAACACCTTCAACCCAATTACCGCAGCTTGGCCAAAGTGCAAACGTAAGTAGAATCTTTGTTTTTTTCCTAAATTATAAAAATTATATTTGTTTGTAAGTTTGTTCATCATCGTGTTTTGCTCGTGTGCGACGTGCGTGAGTGGTCAATCTATTGTTTTCTATTTTATTCCTCTGACCTCTCCATTGTCTTCATCGCATGCTTGTTCCTCCTCATCTGTTTGAGTTACGTCATTCTTGTTATAATAAACGTGCAGTGTAGTGACGGATTGTATTCTCTGATCTGCAAATACTCATAATATTCAAACACTCTCCCCTTCTGCTGAGGTTTAAAACAGGATTAAAACAGGATTAGAACAGGATTAAGACAGGATTTAAACAACATTATATCCTTCACTTGCAGGTGTGGTGTGTGAGGTGGATGACATAGATAATGGCAAGATAACTGGTCCAGATCCCCTCACTCCTGACAGTGAGGTTATTATACAGTGTGAATCAGGGTTCGTTAGGACCCCATCTGAGTCTGTATTCTGTTACAGCAAGTCCAGCTTTACATTTGATAATGGAACTAGCACTTCACTGCCTGTCTGTAAAGGTAAGGGTGGGGGTGACTGGTGAGAGAGAGAGAGAGAGAGAGAGAGAGAGAGAGAGAGAGAGAGAGAGAGAGAGAGAGAGAGAGAGAGAGAGAGAAATGTTCTTTCACAGAATTCTTGGCAAGCATACGCAGCACTCACACACACACCTGTCTATAACGTGTACTAACTGCTGATCCCAAGTCGGCAGCTAGAAAGTACTTATTCCAAATACGTAGTCACCCTCGAGCAACATTTTACTTTTTAGGCTTTATCATATAATGGGTGGGACAAGGCCAAAAAACAAACCCCTTTACATGCTATAATAATACCTTCACAAAATATAACTCATTGAGTAGTGTGCGACTCACGACTCCTACTAGAGGGAACCATCTGCAACATAAACCTTAGGCAGTAGCTAGAAGGATCCATCTTGATGAGAAATCCTAACAAACCTAATTAAAATCCTAAAGGTGCCGCTCTAACACTGATTACCAATCCTAGACGTCCCCCCTGGTGATGTTCTAACAATACTCTCATCTTGCTCTAACAATTCATTTGGGCCCTGCTAATCTAGTTGTCACTCATTAGTGAACATTAAACAACAGGCCGCCCCTTTGTCTATCCGAATTAGTACGCCTGCCTATCCATGGTATAAAATACCCCGACTCCTAACTCAAAATTAACAAACCATGTCGACTCTATTCCTGATCCTGATTCTGCCTGCCCTGTGCAGTGCGGTTGTCCTTGATGGCGAGATTCGAGAGGCACTGAGGTCCCCAGCTGCCCTCACATCTCTCCTCTCATCCCATCTGGCCCACTTCCCTGAGCTCCACTACACTGGGAAGGAGATGAGGCTCAGAGCGGGGATATTCCGAAGTCAGCTGGAACAAGTGGAACAGTGTAATGAGGAGGAAAACTTCCGGTGTACAATCAATCTCTTCTCGACCATGACTGAGGAAGAGAAGTCTCTCTACCTGGGGCTGTCTGAAAACTTCACTGACACAACTGCAGCACCCCTCCTAACCGCTCCTCAACTAGCAGCAGGTGACTCTAAGGACTGGAGGGGGACAGGGGGCGCGGTGACAAGCATTAAAAACCAGGGATCATGTGGGTCCTGCTGGGCCTTTGCGGGTACTGCCTCCCTAGAAGGCCACTATGCCATCCAGACGGGGGTGTTGAAGAACTTTTCTGAGCAGGAAATGCTAGAGTGTGCCTACGAGAAGAAGGGTCATGATGGGTGCCGAGGGGGATGGTACAATCACGGCTGGCAATATGTCCAAGAGGGGGGACATCTCACAACCAGGTCCCAACTCGGGTACGAGGCTATGGACTACGGGTGTAGGAACAACTATCCTAATGGAATGATAGCTGCCAAAGTCACAGGACACCTTGTGGCTGAGAGGAGTGATCAAGGTGTCGCGGGGGCCATAGCAGTTAGTCCCACAGCTGTTGCAATGTTGGTCCAGGGCCATTTCTCTAGCTACCAAGACGGGGTATACGATGGTATTTCTGATTGCAGCTACGCCAGGATGCCTAACCATGCTATGACCGCTGTCGCGTTTACCCCAAAGGTCTTTGTCATTAAGAACTCGTGGGGTAAGCAATGGGGAGATGAGGGCTATGTCCAAATCACCAGGAGCTGGGATGTCTGTTTGGTGCGAGGTCACGCGATGATCCCCACTCTGGAGAGGACTGGGAAGGATGACGATGGTAGTGATGGTGGTGACGATGATGGCACGATAAAATGTAGGGAACACCCTGGACCCTGTATCGATGAGAATGTCTCTGGGTGCCCCCGGGTGGCAACGGATGGACAATGTTACGAGAACCATATGTTAAGTTACACCTTCAACTACTGCAGAAAGAGTTGTGGTTTCTGTGGTGGGGACGGGAAGACTAACTTGGTGGAGGATTGTGAGGCGAGGGTGAAGGAGAGGGGATGTCGAGATGTTCTGACCCAGGGACTGTGCCCTGCTGTCTGCTGTACTGGGGATAGGAAGGAAGACGAGGAGAAGGAGGATGGAGGGGAGTGTCCTAATGGACTAACACTGTGTCCTGATGGACAATGCAAACACGTTCACATGTGTTAGGAGTGAGTGATAAATGTGTTAAATGAAGTCTTACATGTGTTAGAAGGCACTTGTGTTAGAGACATGTGATGTGAAGGATGTTTCATGTAAGTCCTTATTTCCACTATTATATTACAGCATGTGTAATCCCTTGGTAATTTATGTGTGAGCGATCCCTCTGGGGCTTGGTAGCAGGTGGTAGTAGTGTGTTGTTGTATTACATATTCACCCAAAGAGTTGTGGGTGTTTGGTTTGGTTTGGTTCGACTGTACCTCGCACTGCTCCCCGAAGGAGCCTGGCTCAAGTGGTATTGTTGTATCCGTCTGTCGTCGGCGTCATTGTCTAGAGCAAAGCTCACTAAGGTGTTCAGGTCTGTCTTTGTAGGATTAGAACACTGCCTACTTTTCCCCACGATAATTGCAGTGTTGGCAGACGGCCGCACTCTTTGCGTTACCGGCACAACTCGCTCTGCTCGTTGGTACTAGGTATTAGGTGTCTAACCAAAGAGAAGAATTGAAGGTATAAACAAAACAATAAATGAGTGAATTGTGATCAACATGAAACTGAGAGTGAAAACATTGGTTTTTATACATTAGTGAGCGAGTTTATGATATTGACTGTTGGTTGAGCAAGTATTGGTGAGCGGAAAGTTTGTGAAATAAGTACTTGTAGTGCGACTTGTTGAGTGAGCATTAAATGTATCAGGGCTTTTCTTTATGTATTATTAATTTTAACAAAACAGACAATATTACGAAATGACAAACTTACAGCATTTTGATGGATGATTGGTACCGTGATGTTGTTGGTGATGAGATGAGTGGTGTGTCCACTGTCCATTTTCAGTTGAGATAGAGATAAACGAATACGATCTGCTGTTGTGTGTGTGTGTCCCTTAAATACCTGCACTATGTGTACAATACACTTCCTGGATGTGTCTCAACAATAAGGGGAGACAGAGAGTTGAGTTGCTGAGACAGAGAGTTGAGTTGCTTACCTCTCAACTCTAAAACTATCTCTGATCGCTTCCATTATTTCTCTCTCCCTCGGCCACCAACAATGTAATTTCCATAATCATGTCTTGTTTGTCTCTACTCCTCGTCTTTCTACTACTCGTCCATTCATTATTAGCTATTGAACCAGTACTTAACTTCTCATAATAAGAAGACACATAAAGCGACTACTAAGTACCCTCTCTCTCCCATTCGCCAACAATAAGCACCACCATCTCCCACTTAGTTCATGTCATGACCGTTATGCACTGCTCACTGAGTTTTGAAACTAAAACAGTGCATGGTGCGCGCCCGCACAAACAACTAGCAAACACGCGCACCAGTGATGTCCAAAGTTAGGTGTCAGCAGTTTGTTAGCGCTTTCGCGGGCTTTACAAACAATCTTCACCGCTTCACATTTCAACTTCATGTTGTGCCATCTGAGATCAAGATCATGTAACAATGTTACAGTAGTGTTAGTGTTACAGTAACACTACGGAGATAATATGTGACCTATGTTACTGTTTCATTTTAATCACAATCTTTCTTTCTCAGCGGTACCGTGTTCCAAACCTCTTGACAGCTACATAACTAACGGGGCGTTTCTGGAGGACCCTCTCGGTCCAATTAACCCTGGTCAATCATACGAAGTTGCTTGCGAAGAGAACTACACACTTCAAGGGTCTCAATACGTTACTTGTGTCTCGGGAACCTCCTTTAATAGTTTCCCAACATGCCAAGGTAGGTAAAGCTGGTAACAGACAATTGGCAGACACGAATACAGTCGGACCCCGATTTACCGGCCGCCGATTTACCGGGCAAAACCCTTACCCCCGAGCATCCCGGTAAATCGGGGTCCGACTGTACTTACATACAGCCTGGTCCCTTACACACTGTGTACTCATGTGTCACACATTGTGTGTGGTCTGTGGATGGCTAATTAGTAGACTACACACACTCTCCAGACTTGGTGACACTTTGACCCGTACCTTCAGTGGCGTAGCCAGGGTTTTGAGCATGGTAGTGCATTAAGAATTTGAAGTAGTGCACCTTTAATGACGGAAAATTTTACCGATTTTTGTCGATTATTGACAATCTGAGAGCAATTTGAAACAATATTAAGGAGACACACGAGCAGGGTCTACGGATTGCAAGCCCTGGTGGGGTCGTGGGGCGAAGCCCCCGGAAATTTTTTCTTATTTTTGTCAATTTTGACAATCTGAGAGCAATTTAAAAACAACAATTCAAGCAATATGTCGGGTATAAAGCCCCCACTAGCAGGGTCCAAGGACTGCAAGTCCTGGTGGGAGCATGGGTCGAAGCCCCCCGGAAATTTTTCCCCGATTTTTGTCAATTTTGACAATCTGAGAAGTGAGAAAAATTTGAACACAATCACGCAAACCAAGAAGGGTAATATGTACACCATGGATAGCACAATCTTAGCAATTGGGTGTTGTGCTGTTATTAGGGTGTGCTAAGTGAAAATTTTGTCGACTTGGCCAAAAGGTTAAGGGTAGATATGAAACTATGGACAATTGTCTACTACATCCTGAAAACGGAATTGGGATAGTGTATGTCAATTACGTGGGCCAGGCGATTAAAAAAGTTTACTTTTTTACCGAAAAAAGGAAAATATGTGTGTTTTACACCAGTGTTTGGCATGTTCTTGATATCAACTTTTTATGGTCAGGTTCGTGTTCAGCGGTTTGATACCGATCAGAATGGATGTGTATCATGAAAGTTAGCCAAAGGTCATTTTTGACCTGAAAATGTTCATTTTGGACCAAAAATGTTCATTTTTGACTAAAAATGTTCATTTTGGCCATTTTCTTCAATTTTGAGAGCTTTTTCATGAACGGGATCGTGTTCAGCAGGTCAAAAGTAGTCGGTTACAACCGGAATTTGGTTTCCGACAAATAAAATCTCAAAAAGTTAAAATTCGTCTCAACTAATACTGCAAAGTAGGAAAATGTGCAAGAAAAAAAGATGAAAAAAAATAAAATTTTCATTATAAAATGGAGTTCTGAAGGTGCAGACTGGAAATAATGGTTGTACTGGTTCTCATGAGGCGATTCATATGTGTGGTTTTTTCGAAATAACGCCCCAAAAAACATTTTTTGATATGAATATGCCCATATATGGGCATACATCGGCCCACGTAATTGGGCCAGGGTAGGACTAAAATTTTTTTACCAAATGTTTTAGAATGATCGTAGGAACTCATTCTAGGGGTAAACTTTGTGAAAATTGGATTTGATTTATGAGTTGGGAAAAATAGCACACCCTAGCTGTTATCCCATCGAGGCATGGAACGCATGGTACTGGCGATTGCTCTCTATAAACTTGTCACCTGAACCCCTCTCTTTTCTCGTTCTTTGTGCTTTATCTCTATTTGTTTGGGATTCAGTGTCGTACATTTCATCTCAAACGCTAATTTCAAATTTATATCCTACCGAACTCCGAAGAAGTGCAATTTCAATAAAAATTTAGGCGTGGTAGTGCAAATCAGGAAAATTTGAGGTAGTGCAGTTGGGAGCGCTCAGGTAGTGCAATGCACGTTTGCACATACCCTGGCTACGCCACTGCGTACCTTTCAACACTGGCTACCACCCAATTAACATTTCCCTTTCCCTCATTAGCAAATCCGTGCCCCAAGTCTGAGCTTGAGAAAGGGCTGACAAACGGTCAGATAATCTACAACTCCGGCAACTTGATCCCAGTTGGTACCACTATCTCGGTGAGGTGTAACACAGGGTATAACATAACGGGAGTTGAAGTGAGTTGTGTTGCTGGCACTATCACTTCTGGGCCACTTCAGCAGTGTATAGGATATCCCTGTCGGAGTGGGGATCTACCGAGTGTTACTAATGGGGACTACACGGCCACTCAGTTCCAGTCTGGGACTAACATCTCAGTTACATGTAACCAGCATTATACTGAGGTAGCTGGGGATGCAAAGTGTGATTCTCGCAGTAAATACTCAGGGACACTCCCTAAATGTCAAGGTGAGGTTTTTAATTTTTTTCGGGATCACTTTTACACCTTTCTAATAACAGTGTTATGATAAACAAGGAAAAGAGTGATTTTGGTACTTGGAAATATGTTACCTGGAAATATGTTAAAGTATTAGCGTCATGTGTGAATAACACGCTCTCCCTTGCAGCTACGAACTGTATCTTTGCACCGATACAGTTCGGCCAGGTGCAAAACAACGCTTCCATCACACCCGGATCACAGATCAAAGTCAAGTGTGATTTCGGGTATCAGAAAAGTGATAGTGGTGTTTACACCTGTGTCTCTCAAGCTCTCTATGACCCACCGACTCTACCTACGTGTAACGGTTAGTAATCACACTATGTTGCCATGGAGACAGACCTCCTCAAATCATGAAAGCTCAGGAGTTTGTTAGAGACAGACCTCCTCAAGCTTTATCTCTCACATCCCTCCATCCCAAGCACCCAAAAGATGTAGACTACCCCCTAACACATATCTTTTTCAGTTGTCAATTGTCCCATTCCTGATATCACAAATGGGAAGGTAACAAATACGGGAAGTGAGCTAACACCCGGAACAACACTGGCAGTACAATGTAACGCTAACTATGTGATAAACACCACTGCAACTGTGAAATGTGTCTCTGGAGAGAGGTTTACTGGGTACATTCCATCTTGTAAAGGTTAGATCACGTGTGTGGTACCAGGTGGTTACCAAGTGGTTACTAAGGGGTTACCGAGGGGTTACTAAGGGGTTAACAAGTGGTTACCAAGTGGTTACCACGTGGTTTTATCTTAGTAAATACCCCAAAATTTACAAAACATTCCTTACAACGCAATATGAAATCAAATCTAATTTCGTACTTAAAATCATTTAATTTAATCTTAATTTTCCTCCAGAGACGAACTGTGACCCTGCTCCCAGTATCCTAAACGGTGACATATCTGGTTCACCGGCCTTTATCCCTGCTGGCCTAGCCTTCACTGTGACATGTGATCAAGACTACAAACTATCCTTCAATACCCTACCCACGTGTGTCACTAACAACACGTACTATCCTGCTGACTTGCCAACATGTCTAAACAAGGAATGTGGCCTACCTAATATTCTGAATGGAAGCGCCAAGGCGGAGAGCACGACAGAGAACTATGTTGAACCTGAGAGTTATATGGTGGTTAGGTTAGTATGGTGGTTAGTGGTCCCCCTAGTGGTTACTAGTTAGTAGTTCCGATCCTAGTGGTTACTAGTTAGTAGTTGGAGGAGATTATATATATCCACAACTTAGTAGCCCCATAAAGCCCCATTGGTATCACCTGTATCTTATTATCCGCGAGTTTGAAGAGTGGCTAACGAGTGTTTTTGATGACATCAAGTCAAGAATCCGTGCTCTGTTTCGTACCATTTCTAATCTCTGTACGACGAGCAATACTTATTGTACTATTTCTAATATCTCTCAATTTTCACCAGGTGTGATGAACACTATACAATGACTACAGCAGTGGATGATACAGACGTGGTCAATAATCAGGGGGTTGTCAAGTGTGTCAGGACAAGTATAACTGAACCAGAGCTGCCTGCACAACTGTGTGTTCCAAATGTAAGTTGTTCGAACTGTCTCGTCAAGTATGAACGATACAGGAAGTACATCGAATCAGTAGCTACCGACATTATTACTATCTTATTCGATAATTGCCCAATTCGTTACAATTGCCCTCTCTCAACATCTCTCTTTCTCTCATGAGAGTTTACCGATCAATGATCCCAGTATGTATCCTCCCGTATTAGCGGCGGTATACCGTCATCCCAAACCCTTATTAGGCGGGCAGGAACCAGCATGAAAAACACAGCCAATAAAATGAGACTCTAACTAACCCGTGTCTTTACTCCTACTGAAAAAGTAGATGTATTATATTCATTTCTACTCATTTTTCTCCCAGGACTGTCCTAAGCCTGTTCGATATAACGCCACGCTGTCCGGGGCAGCATCCACTGTGTCGCCCACTACAACAGTCACCCTAACATGCCATTCACGTTATGAGATCTCTACTGGGGTAACCATAGCAACTGCAACTTGTATCGCCGGAGATGTCTTCTCCCCTTCCATTCCGGAGTGTTCCGGTAAGTCTGTCAGATCTGGCATGATGCCATTAAATTTGGTTCGTCCCAAAACAACTTTTCGCTATAATTTGTTCACCATGTTTCTTTTACCAAATTAAACACTAAAATAATAATAATTTCCCACCCCCAGCCAAGAACTGTCCTGCCCCGACAATTGCCAACTCCAAGTCGGTGTCGGCCACCCAACCCGGGGAGAAGCTGGTGGTGTCCTGTAATGAGGGGTACGACCTCACCCCTACCACCAATGTGTTTTGTTACGCTGAGGATACCTTTTCTTATGACGGGAAGACGTGGAGTGCCAGCATAGTTCCTGAATGTAAAGGTACATGTGTGAAGCAGCAGCCCTATACCTCGGAAGTGAACAATTCTAAAACTATTCGTTCTACACTCTCCCAATTCCCCCATCTAACACCCCCTATATTTCCCTCATGATCACACCACCCCTCTCAGCTCGGAACTGCCTGGACTCAATGATGCCAGATATTGAGAACGGGAAGATTGTAGCGGGTGACGTAGCACCTGGTGACGTCATATCAGTGAAGTGTAACACCGGCTACAAGCTGACCCCTACCAACCCAACCGTGGTGTGTGTCACTAATGATGGCATTAAGAACGTGTTCGATAGTAAACTTCCCGAGTGTAAAGGTAAGATAATCCAGCTGCTGTTTTCTCTCTCACTGGTATCCTAATTCCTATAATATAACCCCGGTTTACTTTGTTAACACATGCAGGTCTCTGTATATTATGTCCGGCATGCCTCTCTCTAAGGCATCTCCCTCCGCTCCCTCCGCCGCTCCGTCATTGTGTTTTTTGTTTCCGTTTAATTCCCACAACAAATGGCTTGCGGTTTTATTAAAATCGGCAGGTTATAAGTTATCACACACACACATAAAGACACACACACACATACAGACAGACAGATTGATAGCTATGATGTAGCACATTTTACGTGTACAGTGTACACGGTACAATAAATTATGTACACAAAAGTATACAATCAAAGTTTATTTTCTCCTCTCTTCTTCTCTCTCTCTCTCTCTCTCTCTCCTTCTCTCTCTCTCTTTCTGTCCCCTGGTCACCTCTTTGTCAAAAATCTCTCTCCTTCTCTCTCTCTCTGATAATTCTATGCTTGTCCATTGTTCTTTTCCGAACTTTTAAAGTTCATTGCTTTCCGAGCAAAGGTAGGTCGAAGCGGCCAGGGATGTGCAGGGTCGTTATAACACTGTGATAGGTTAGTCACTGCCCTTACCAGTGCACGAGCAATGAACTTCACCGTGTAATCCGTGACATGAATGCCGTCTTCCTGAAGAATATCCTTCCCAGCTAGACGATAGTTATCATAGAACAACAGGTTAGGGAACCTTAGGGACAACTCGAAAATGTAGCTGTTATAATCCTCTGATGTGTTATTCAGCCACTCGAACCCTGTCGGTAGGAGGGATACAAAGATGAACTTGGTATGAGGGCAAGTGATGAGGCACTCTTGGTAGAAGTCAACGCTAAACCCTATCAGTTGATCCACTGATATCCTAGAGGTGTAGAGATCGTGGATCCCCGCTGAGACGACCACGTAGTCATGACAGGGCAGCTCCGAGGCAAACCTCCGGATGTCACTCAGCCTGTAGAGGCCCTTTTTGGTGCATGTCAGATCCCCGGTGAACTTCCCAGATGAGAATGTGGAGAGGAGGGAATCAGTTAGGAAGAGAACCGACCTCTTCTCATCCTCTACAGGAACCAGCTGTCCACCCTCCCCTCCCTCCACCTCCTCCAACTCCTCCAACCCCTCGGGGTGGTGTGAGGGGTAGTCAGTGAGAGGGAAGACTCTCAAGGCAAAGGGGAAGATTATAGTACACTCTATAATTGTGAGGGTTGACGCCCACATGTGGTGCCTGAGATGAGTGCTAAATGCTCCCTTGTCCACCTTCCCAAACACCTCATTCTTGGACAGGACGGTGAAGAGGATATCTTGGACCTTTGCCAGGGTAACTACTATCTTGTAGCTGATAAACTTCTTGAAGATGTTGTAGTGCTTCAGTTCCTTCTCCGCACAGTGGTAGATTGAGCTCAGACCGTACACCGCGAGGAGGAGGGATCCCAGGGCGATACCGTGAAACACGTGTGAGTAGGTCTCTTCTACTAGTGCAGCGGGGTATGTCTTACTACCGTCCATGTTCATTAGCAGGTCTATGTAGCCCATTACCAACTCTATCAGTATCAGTTGCGCCACGAATATCTCATTGATGAAGAGGTAAAAGGCGCTGAACTTTACTGGAGGTATGAGACCAAGACAGCAGAACGGGGGCGAGTTAAGGAGCACACTCTGACCCTTTAACCGCTTCACAGTCGCCCTCTTCCCTCCCATGTAGACCATGAGTAACTTGAGGAAGAGGAGGAGGGAGAGCGACTCGTAAGTCTCTGCGATGAAGGTGCACTTTGAGTTTGCACGTGGTATCAGCATTCCACTGGTGTACATGAGACTATAGAGAGGGTACACCATGAGTATACCCATCGTGCTTATAAACTGGAGAGTGTGCTTTGTGCTGTACTTCTTGTGCGCCAGGAATGCCCGGATGAAGAGGACACTCATAACAATAGTTACCACTACACCAATACCAACCAGCCATGTCCATTCCCCCGGGTAACCCATTTCTAGGATGTTAGCAAGGGAAGGGTGTGGTGCTCCCTCCTCTCCTCCCTCCATCTCTCCTCCACCACCTGCCTCTCCGAACCCAGCTCCCTCTCCACCTTCACCTCCAAGTGGGGCTGACTCTAAACTGGATCCCCCTCCTCCCTCCCCACCCTCGGTTTGGACCATGTCCCCTAGTCCACCATCACCACCCTCTTCTTCTGACATGCTACAAAATAGAGTGGGTGTCAAATTAAAAACACTAAAAAACATTGCTGTTGATGTTCCTACTCTTTTCATGCCCAGATTGAAACACAAGTTGTATATCAAAATACTAGAACTAATATAATAAGAGGGATAGTCGGTAGGCAGTGTAACAAGCAAGTGGGGTGGTTTAATGGTCGATTAAAACAGGCCAGAACAGAAATATATATATATGCGTAGAACGAGGACGATCTAAAAACAACAGAACGAGAATATATTTGAGTGTGTTCACGGAAGTCCAAGGATAGCTAAGTATCGCCACGTGATCCTCACTCTCTCTCTCTCTCTCTCTCTCTCTCTCTCTCTCTCTCTCTCTCTCTTTCTTTCTCTCTCTCTCTCTCTCTCTCTCTCTCTCTCAACTAAAATAGGATCGTGCTGCTTTTGATCCGTCTTTTGGTGGTTCTTGGGAAACTCGTTAACAAGAGATCAACGATACAGAGAGAGAGAGAGAGAGAGGGAGAGAGGGAGAGAGAAAAAAGAGAGGAAGATGTCGTTGATGGATAAGACGGACTGTCCTGCGTGTGATATGATTTGCCGTAATTGCTTTCCTAGTGCATTAATTGCCAATTATCACAACTAACGCTAAGAGAGAGAAAAAGAGAGAGAACGAGAGAGAGAGAGAAAGAGAGAGAAAGAGAGAGAGAAGTATAAAAAAGTTTCATAAAATGCCATGAGAAATATGATTAAGCTGTGTGTCAATGCAGCTGCACTTGGATGTGTTACAACAAGGTGCAAACTTGGTAACTAGTTTATCAGCCGTCAGAGCTAGGTACCATGGCATTGGTTCACACCTTTCAATAAGAAGACTGATTAATTAGTTAATGAGTAATCATTTAGTTATATAGTTAAGGGACACCGATATATTGAAGATTAAGGGGGAGAAGGAGGGACTGCAGTAGTATACAAAAAACAGAGCACCTAGCAAGCAAAATGGAGGAGTGTACTGAACACACACAGTGCAAAATGTGGACTATATAATACTGATATTGTACAGTATGGAATGAATCTTGCAGAGGGAGGAACTGTTAAACAAATGTAGGTTTCAAACAGGATGGGGAATAATGGGGTCTGGAGAAAACATTCCACTGATTGTGGGACTAGTCCGATGACAAGGTGGCAATCAAAAGTCCGGATTGTTGATTGCCACCTTATCACCATCATGTACTGGTATTACACCAGGGGACATGTGTAACAAGGAGCTGCCACGTGCCATATAATGTGTGATATTCTCCGGAACAATCTCTTTCTCTGCACGTCTACACATGTGTCTATACGGTATCTCTCTCTCTCTCTCTCTCTCTCTCTCTCTCTCTCTCTCTCTCTCTCTCTCTCTCTCTCTCTCTCTCTCTCTCTCTCTCTCTCTCTCTCTCTCTCTCTCTCTCTCTCTCCCTCTCTCCCTCTCTCTCTCTCTCTCTCTTCTATCTCTCTATCTCTCTCACTAACATTCATCTCATATCATCTGTGAGAGATGATATATTTTATGTTATTTGTCAAGTAAAGATCTCAGCTGTACTGCTAGATCAACTCTCGTGGCAATATCTGATCGATAGCTGTTTGACATGTTCTCAGTCTGTCGGCTCTCCTTCGGCCCGGTGTGAGCTTACGCAAGCCCGAAAGAGCGATATTCATCTCTCGAACAAAGTATAGTTCATAATTTATTCTCTACTTTCGGTCCGGCTAGATAGCTGGTTCATCCTATATTCTCTCTCTCTCTCTCTCACACACACACTCTCTCTCTCTCTCTCTCTGGTTCATGCCTATTGCACCTACACTCACGCAGAATCACCAGAGCTGCAATCACTATACAGCCTCATTAGAAAATTAGCTTTATTACTAGCTTTATCTCTCCCCCTCTGTCTCTATCTCTCTCTACTCCGCCCTCTGTCTCTCCAAGACAAGGGGTTTCGAGAGTGATAGATGGTGAGAGAAAGAGAAGAAGAGAGTGATCTATGTGCGGGAGCTGTTTGAGCTAGGTTGCTTCGTGTAGAGCTTACACAAGAATGAGGGTGGAGAGGGAGAGAGAGAGAGAGAGAGAGAGAGGGAGAAAAGAAGCGAGGCATGATGAGCAAACGTGTGTGGACGAATATGTTCGCGCTCGAGTGGTATACGTGTATAACATATATATGAGGAATATTAATCATTTAGACCTCTGTATGACGAAAGTGGTCTAGGGAGAGATGGGGAAAGGAATAAAGCACATTACCGTGTGATTGAACAGGAAGTTATAAAAATAGCAATGTAATGATAGCAAATTCTTTATTATATGTCTCGATCACCCTCATCAGGATGCTCATTTCACCCATATTATCTCTATCTCTCTCTCTCTCTCTCTCTCACTTTCTCTCTCTCTCTCTCTCTCTCTCTCTCTCTCTCTCTCTCTCTCTCTCTCTCTCTCTCTCTCTCTCATCATACTACCGCTCTTTGTTATGCAGAGCATCTCGCTAGGACTGCATCTCTTCCTATAACACAGCAACAATTGTGGCAACTCATATTCCCTGTGGTGGTGGGATCATCAGTTCCATTAATTTATTCATATCACAAAAAATGGTGCAGATTAGTGTCAAGATCAATGTCTTGGCAATACTAAGTAGCATGCTCGCTGCATGGCACGGAATAGTAGACACGCGACAAGCCACATGCAAGAATTGGAAGGATACAGGAAGTAAAAGAGGAGGGAGAGAGAGAGAGAGAGAGAGAGAGAATACCATGATAGCTCGAGACTTCCATGGAACATCTCCCCGGAGAGTTGGTGGCAGAGAGTTCAGAGAGATCACCGAAGCTAGGGAGAGGGCTGAGAGAGAAAAAAAAAGAGAGAGAGATAGAGAGAGAGATAGCTCCTACTCTCAGAAGATATGCCAATAGTCTCGGGGAGGGGACAGTACAATATAAAGCAAGGATCGAGTTCATGAATGATATTGTCTATAATAACGAGCTCCACGGAGCACGTCTCATGATCATCATGATTATAATACATTTCACTGAAATGGGCTCTCTCTCTCCCTCTCTCTCTCTCTCTCTCTCTCTCTCTCTCTCTCTCTCTCTCTCTCTCTCTCTCTCTCTCTCTCTTTCTCTCTCTCACCTCTCTCTCTCTCTCTCTCTCCTTTCCTCTCTCTCTCTCTCTCTCTTCTCTCTTTCTCTCTTCTCTCTCTCTCTCTCTCTCTCACGCACAAATGGACTCTCTTTACAATGTATGACATGTCTCTACGACAAACAAGTGTAAATGGACTCTTTCAACAGCTTGATTTTAATGGACAGATCTGATTCAGAGTTCAGAACTCTAACTCCCTCCCCCAGTTCGTTCCAGTCTCTACGCTTCTAACTCTAATTCTAACCCTGTCAACCCCTCTTTCAGCACAAGCGTGTCCAGTGCCCGTTATACCGAATAGTGAGACAACGACAACGACTACCCTACAGCCGGGAGAGAGTCACAGCTTCAAGTGTCTGGAGAACTACAGCAAAAACGACTCAACACCAATAAAATGTGTCACAGAGACTGTTTACTCTGTGGACCCCCTTCCAGCGTGTATAGGTATGTGGAGCTCTTCATACCCTGTTCATTATAGACACTATAATATAATGTGAACCGTGAGGCATGTCTCTTTCTTTCTCTCCCCCGCTCTCTTTTTCTCTATCTCTCTCCCTCTTTTTGTAATGATAAAATGAGAAAAGCGTGAGAATCTGGTCATCGCATGACAGAGAATAATGCGGAATAAAACGGAAAAAGATGCCTCCTCCGATAATGAGGACAGGAGAACAAACATTTCGATATACACTTGGTTGTGCCATAGCAACAATAAGCAGGCTTTTCTCTCTCTCTCTCTCTCTCTCTCTCTCTCTCTCTCTCTCTCTCTCTCTCCATCTCTCTCTCCCTCTCTCTCCTTCTCTATACTGATGCTAAATGCCATTACTAACTCTTGTCGGCAGCGCCAAGCGTCTAAAATAATATTTCTGAGAATACGTATTGGTAGAAAGAAAGGTTGGTAGAAAAGAAACAGAGCTAGAAAGAGAAAGAGAAGAGCTCTATATCACTATCTGTTCAGCTCTGAGCTTACTAAAAAGAGTTTATGATGATATGAGCAGGATATATTCATTGTGGTTCGCTGCATGGGGAGACACTGCTACTCGGCTGTTTTACATAGCGAACAGGACTCATGTTATCGTTTTGATCTTACTAAATAAAAACACATTCCCCTAGAGAACTGTATAAAAGACGATAACAAGATACCCAATGGCTACATATCTGGACCTGGCATTCTCCAGACTGGGAAAGTGATCTCCATTGCCTGTGATGAGGGATTTGAGAGAGTTGATATGACGGAGATTGTGACATGTGTAACGGTGGACACGTACCTACCTACAACCATCCAGGGATGCCAAGGTACACGTGTATACAGGGTTAGGTACTAGATGAGCATCTCTCTATACTAGGGCACCATGTGTGTAGGTCTCTCTACCATGCTAATCAGTGAGATTGTATACCGCAATATCAAATTTGTAGAATAGGAGCGATCAGGGAGCACAAGGGGGATCAGATATTATATTGGGGAGGGGGGGTGTAGGAATTAAATTCAATGTCATATGTGCCTGCCTCAATTGTGGCTTGGCTTAGTTCCAAAGAAGATCAAGTTAGCTCATCAATTCCCATTCTATCTGCCCTCTCCTAAACCCCTTTCTAACTATTCCACAACCGTTTAACATCCCCTAACAGCGGTAAGATGCCCCGTTCCTTCCATTCAACGCGCCACCATAGACACGACCGCATCCTACGTATCACCTACCTCGACGATATCTGTTACATGCCCGGAGAAGTACAAATTGTCTGTTGGGAGCCCCACTGTTACATGCATCTCTGGGAATGTTTATGACCCCCCTATTGATACTGTCAAGTGTAACGGTAAGATATTTCTAATTGATGATTA
This sequence comes from Hormiphora californensis, assembly GCA_020137815.1. Taxonomy (NCBI): domain Eukaryota; kingdom Metazoa; phylum Ctenophora; class Tentaculata; order Cydippida; family Pleurobrachiidae; genus Hormiphora; species Hormiphora californensis. The sequence goes on along the minus strand of CM035354.1, from coordinate 837,231 downwards.
GTACCAGCCCCACTTATGAGACTAATTAGCAGCTAATCGACCCCCCGTTATGAGAGTAATTAGCAGTTAATCGACTCCCATTATGAGACTAATTAGCAGCTAATAGATCCCCCTGTATTCAGACTAATTAGCAGCTAATCGACTCCCATTATGAGACTAATTAGCAGCTAATCGACCCCCCTGTATTCAGACTAATTAGCAGCTAATCGACCGACGACCCCCCCCTGTATTCAGATCGGCCATGTGTTCTGGCAGCTAACTCGATTGAAAATGGCCAGGTTTCTCGTTCAGTGGAGGGAAGCTTTTCTTACACACGGGGACAAAAGTTGCAGTAAGTAACAGTTTTAAATGGTTGCTAGTTAGTTCCGGGAATTGAAATCGTTCCAAAAATACAAGTCTGAAATATACATTTCTGAGAAAAACACACACCTAGAGACATGATTTCTCGTGTTTTTTATTATGTTTTCCTGTTTGTTCACACATGTGTATTTTAGGTTTAACTGTAACACAGGGTACAAGGAGGAATTTCTTACTTCGATCTGTGAAACACATAATGATTGGAACCCGCGACTTCCTACATGTCAAGGTAATTATGGTTGGGTTATGGTTTTAAACAGGAAATAGTCATTTCAAATGAAATTGAAAATGAAATTAGTTTATATCCAGGAAGTAATTTTGATATCTCCTTCTGGTGCTGATTATACACTCTCACGCCCTCTGTACAACAGATGATGGGGGAAATCTCACACATTCGGGCAGATCTCGGTTTATTATATTCTTTGTGCAAATTATACATAAACAGAACTATGTAGTTATTTGTGGATTTCAACTAACCCCCTCCCTCATCCCCTGCTCAGCCCAGAATTGTGTTCCCCCAAGTATTGAGTATGCAACTATTTCCCCCTCCACCCTGTACCCGGGAGAGATTGTTACAATAACGTGTGGAAGGGGCCGTCTCCCCAGTAACAGGGCAACTCCCGCTAATTTCCGATGTGTTACCCTCAACCAGTTCACTGAGGAACTACCAACTTGTCAGGGTAAGGATGATGTTTGGCTCTACTTGGCGGCGTCACGTTTTTCTCAGATACGGGTGGGGGGTTATAAATGTCAACATTGCCATGTTTTTTTTGGGTAATATCGATATATTATTCCCCTAATAATCGAATACCAACAAATTAATCCCTTTACAGTCCAGCCGTGCCCTAAACCTGTTATATCACGGAGTACTAACTACAATGGTACTGGGACCATGGCTGCTGGTGAACCTATTAACCTGAAGTGTGAACATGGAAGTAACTATACTGTCACCCAGCCGAGTGGAGTAACGGCTGTAACTTGTGAATCCGGGGACTACTTTTCCACCTCTGATGATGAGGGAAACACCGAGCTTCCGTCTTGTCAAGGTGAGTTACCTTGGTTACCTTGGTTACCAGGCTTCCTTCTTGTCAAGGTGAGTTCCCTTGGTTACCTTGGTTACCTTGGTTACCTTGGTTACCAGACTTCCTTTTTGTCAAGGTGAGTTACCTTGGTTACCATTCCCGTTACCATTACCTTGGTTACAACATATAGGCGCTGTGAGAGAGGGAGGGAGTATGTGAGAGAGGGAGTCGAGCAAGAGTTTTTAGTGTGGCGCGGTAAGAAGGGTCGAGTGAGACAAAGGCCAAAGGGTAGTGGTTAGAGAAAGTCGGCCCAGTAATCATGATGTTATCGGTAGAGCCTATTATATCAGTATGGGAGGAACTAGGTTCAAAGAACTATAGCAAAGAGAAAGCATAGTAGAGGGGGTCGGAGCTTGCTCAATGTGTTTGGGTGTGTTTACTCTGGGTTTACTCAGAAATCACGGTGTTCCTAATGGGAAGGCTAATGATTGGCTAGCCACATAAAACATTATGTCTTACATTTTACACTAACTTGACCACCACATGTTATAATATTCTTCTATCTTTCTCTCTTTCTCTCTCACGTATTCATTTCAGCTTGTAAAACCCCACTCTCTCTCCCCTCAGCACGGAACTGCGAGAAGCCAGTGATAAAGAATGGTGTTGTATCTACTGAGGATAGGATCACTCCTGGAAGTAAACTGGAACTAAACTGTGGAAAGGGCTATGTGAATCCCTCCCAGACTGCCTTCCACTGTACCTCCCATCAGCTGTATGATCCAGTAGTCCTACCTGCTTGCAAGAGTAAGTTGTATAGCAGTTACCATGGTAACAAGAGTGATTCAGCTTTACCTTCATAGTGTGATAACTACTGAAAATGACAACACCTTTCTTTCAGCGACAGAGTTTTGTACCCTCCCTGAAGTATTTGACCATGGCACAATACAGAGACCTGTGAGACCTGGGGTTATGCTTCAAATTAGTTGTGATCAAGGGTAAGCTTTTGTTTCCAGATTCACCATACAGTTATATATATTACCTCCAGTTACGCAAGGTAACCCGTTACCTCGAGTTACCAGCCCCAATTAACCATGGTTACCTCCAGTTACCAGCCCCAAGTAACCATGGTTACCATTATTATAACCCCCCTCTGTTATCAGGTATCAGCTGGATTGTGATCCCAATGTTAACTACACGTGCGTGACGTCAGACGTCTTTGTGCCTAATTCGAACCTGCCTGAATGTAAACCCAAACCATGTGTTACACAGGAGGATAGCATTACTAATGGTGATGTTACCGGCCCAATACCTCTTACTGTGAGTATATAACTCAGTTTCAACCCCCCCGCCCCGCCCCGAACCAGTTGTTCATCAGATGTGTCTGATTTCTAATTCTCTCCAACTATTGGTGGGGTGGATTAGATTTGTTCATGTGTAATTTCCTCCGCTATAAATCACCCACGCTAACCCTTGTTGTCTTCCTCCGCAGGAGATCTCACCGGATACTAACCTGACTATACAGTGCAAGGTTGGCTTTGCAGTGAACGCCTATTTCATGCCAAAGTGTGTTCACACAAACATCTTCTATCCTCCCCTCAGTTCTGTGGAGTGTGTGCCAGGTATGTGTCTCTTATATCTGTCTGTCTGTCTCTCTGCCTCTCTGTCTGTCTGTCTGTCTGCATCTTGTATGTCTACCTATCTCTCTGAATGACTGTTGTTACTTGTTTACGGTAACAACTAACAAGTAGTACTGTCCACTTAATCCTTTACTAACCCCCCCCCCCCTCTCCACCCATGTCAGCTGTGAACTGTACACTGGACGCTATTACCAATGGAGCTATATCCCACGTGACCCTATCACCTGGGCACGTGGCTACTCTGACATGTAACTCCGGCTATTCCCCGGTCGGAGGGTATGATAAGGTACACTGTATAGTGGGAGGTATTGCTGTTGAAACGTATCCTGAAATATATGGTTGCACACGTGAGTAAATATAATCACGTGTCAATATATCACGTGTCAATTGTCAATATATCACGTGTCAATTGTCAATATATCACGTGTCAATTGTCAATATATCACGTGTCAGTTGTCAATATATCACGTGTCAATTGTCAATATATCACGTGTCAATTGTCAATATATCACGTGTCAATATATCACGTGTCAATATATCACGTGTCAATTGTCAATATATCACGTGTCAATTGCCAATATATCACGTGTCAATTGCCAATATATCACGTGTCAATTGTCAATATATCACGTGTCAATTGTCAATATATCACGTGTCAATTGTCAGTATATCACGTGTCAATTGTCAATATATCACGTGTCAATTGTCAATATATCACGTGTCAATTGTCAATATATCACGTGTCAATTGTTAATATATCACGTGTCAATTGTCAATATATCACGTGTCAATTGCCAATATATCACGTGTCAATTGTCAATATATCACGTGTCAATTGTCAATATATCACGTGTCAATTGTCAGTATATCACGTGTCAATTGTCAATATATCACGTGTCAATTGTCAATATATCACGTGTCAATTGTCAATATATCACGTGTCAATTGTCAATATATCACGTGTCAATTGCCAATATATCACGTGTCAATTGTCAATATATCACGTGTCAATTGTCAATATATCACGTGTCAATTGTCAATATATCACGTGTCAATTGTCAATATATCACGTGTCAATTATCAATATATCACGTGTCAATTGTCAATATATCACGTGTTAATTGTCAATATATCACGTGTCAATTGTCAATATATCACGTGTCAATTGTCAATATATCACGTGTCAATTGTCAATATATCACGTGTCACGATCCTCAAAACGGAGATCATGAAATAGCTGTGTCTCTTCCTGTTACCATACCCTTCTATCTACTTTGTTCAGTCCCCTCACCATCCCTCGCTCCCTCACCCCCCTCACCATCTCCTCGCTATCTCCATCTCCCTCACCCCCGCCCCCCTCTGACCCCTCTCATTATCTCCCTCACCCTCACTCTCTCACCCCCCCCCCCCTCTGACCCCTCACCCTCCTCCCTCTCGCCAGGTACGGAGTGTATAATTCCCGAGATAGATGACGGCTTTGTCCGGGACACTGTCCTATACCAGGGAGACGAGGTGGATATCAGCTGCTCCTCTGGATTTGTTTTGAAGGGAGCTGTAGCATGTATTGCTGGGACAACCTTCAGTCTTCCTCAACCTTGGTGTCTACCAGGTGAGATTTGTTATATTCTAACCCTCCTTTACATTTGTAAAGGAAGCTCGCAAAAAGGGGGTCGAGCTAGGCAAGGTGTGATCTATATTAAATCAAATAAACTGTTACCCCCTGGACCCTGGTATAATAGCTGCTACTCATATTATACCATTATATTATACCATTATACCTAAATTACCTGACTCTGCTTACCCTTCCTTCCTCTACCTTACTCACTGTAAATCAGCGAACCTAAAATTAAGAATATGGCCAAAAAATATTCTTAATTTTGTTATTCTTAATTTTAGAGTTCCTTATTTTTCTACAATCTGATGAGGGAAAGCGTATCATGGAGAGTGGCTAGAGAGCATCTGGCATCATTGATGCGTTGAAGTCTGAAGAGTGCACGTAGTGACAGTGTTGTAAATGATTTAGTTGACCCCTTTGCTTCAATGGCAATTTGAAACAAGTATAGATTGTATTTCTAATTTCATCATTGATGCGTTGAAGTCTGAAGAGTGCACGTAGTGACAGTGTTGTAAATGATTTAGTTGACCCCTTTGCTTCAATGGCAATTTGAAACAAGTATAGATTGTATTTCTAATTTTCCTCCCTATTTAATCCTGAACAGATCTCATTCATTGATATTTAACCAATTCATTCTTCCACAACCGTGATCTGCCCGCTGTATGTTTCCCCTTCACTGTTGAACAGTAGGGCGTGTATGTGTGAGAGAGAAAGTGAGATTAGCAGCCAGAGAAGATATTAAAAATCTTGTTCCGATATAGATTGTATTTTAGCCTTTTTATCCAATTTTGGTCATATTCTACGCTAGAAAATTTATTCTTAATTATGTTATTCTTAATTTTAGAAGCGATAATTAACGGTTCGCTGATTTACAGTGAGTAAGGTAAATCATTATAAACTAACTAACTTTTAACTCCCTTCCCTCAGTGGAGTACTGTGCTAACACCCCAACTCCCCTCTCCAGTGGAGTACTGTTCACCCCCTGTGGTGGTGAACGGAAAGGTTGAATCAGTGCTAATTCCTGCCAGTTCTGATGTAACTATTATCTGTAATGCGGGCTACTATAATACTGATAGTGTGACATGTAGTAAGGATGCCATTCTCTCTCACTCATCCGTCATTTGTACTGGTATGTTGTGTTTTTCTTTTATTCTTCCACTTCCCGGTTCCCATTATAGTTCCGCTACATATCAACCCTTCTATCTCAAATCCTCCTCGATTTTGTTTCACCGCTCCCACGTTCAGTTAGAGTTTTACTGTTGATGGGATCCCTTAATGGGATGCCATTCAGTTAGAGTTTCCCCTAAAGGAGGGTTAGAACTTAGAGCATCTCAATGCCTCCTCCAGGTTGTGATGAGACAACCCTTCTCTGATATCTCAATCCCTCCTCTCTGCAGGTTGTGATGATACAGCTCTTCTCTGATCTCTCAATCTCTGCAGGTTGTGATGAGACACTCACAGCGTCCAGTGGCACAATCAGTAACCCAGGTGTAGATGGGGTGTACCCCAACCATACCACGTGCACCTATAGAGTGACAGCAGACAAGGGCAAACACGTGAGTATTTGTTTGAAACTTGTTATACTATAACATATTAAATGTCTTTTGCGAGACAGTTATAAAAGTCGGGCGATCTTCTGAGGTAAATACCTGAGTTAATAATCTTTTATTACGGACCTTTCTGTTTAGGTCGCGATAACGTTGGAAATGATAGATATGGAGTGGTCGGAAGGCTGTACCAAAGACTCGCTTTCTTTTTACGACGGTAATATCTCAATGAAATATCACGTCTAATAAACGTTATTATGACGTCATACCAATCCTTGTCAGTGAATTCAACCCTCTCACACAACATCAGCTTGTCTCTCACTCACTGTGAATTCAACCCTCTCTCTCACACCAGGTGAAAGTATTAGCCCGTCAACACTAATCACCGCAACGTGTGGTACAAACCAGAAGCGACGTCGCCGCCAGATCACAGAGATAGAGAGTACGGGAGAGGTCCTGACTGTCCTATTCGTAACGGACAGTAGTGGGACTGGACGGGGCTTTACAATTGGGTATACCATCCTGTCCACTGGTACAAGCCAGGCTGTGGTAATCGCATGTGCAGTTGTGATACCGCTAGTGATATTGCTACTGTTACTACTCTTCCTGTGTTTCTATTGTCGGTACTGGAGGAAGCGGAAGGATATCTACACTCCCCATCAGGTACTTTTATTTGTTATGTTCTAACCCTCCCTTTACATTTGTAAAGGAAGCTCGCGAAAAGGGGGTCGAGCTAGGCAAACTTTTATAATGCAGGACGGGGCCACCATCGGGAACCTATTTCTGGGCGGGGAAAGCAGCTGGTGGTAACAATGCGGTTAGAATGAAATGAGATATTGGAGAGGAGATAGAGAACAAGGAAGGGAGTACGGTGGGGGTTCTAGGAGTGCAGTGGTCTACTCAGTAGTATACTCTACTGAATCCTACTAAATTTAACATATCCCATTTAGAATTTCAAGTGGAAGGAAGCTGATACAGGACCAGTTGATAATGCATACTTTCACTTTGTTGCAAATGGAGGCCGCAAACCACCTCCAACCATGCAATCAAAACTACAGGTGAGGGTTCTTTCCTCTGCCCTTACAATTACATGATTGTAACCGGAAATAAAAATAACCCCAAGCTTGGTGTTGCTTGGTGTTGCTAATGATTTTAATATTTAGTAAACCTCTAGTGACCCCAACCTCTAGTAACCCCAATCTCTAGTAACCCCAATCTCTAGTAACCCCAACCTCTAGTAACCCCAACCTCTAGTAAAGTGTAACCCTCTTTTAGAGGAGTGAGTTGTTGGCCCAACCCCAACGAAAAGTACCATGGGTGCCCCTAACAAAGGTTACAAAATGTTTTGCTGCTGTCGAGACTGCCCTCTCCGAACCGGGCCTACATAACAGTCATGTAGTATTATCCGCTGCTGTTTTAAAAAAAACCCAAAAAGAAAAGACAATATAGTTCATGTGTTTGTTAGACAGATGGAGTCTCGCTGGTTAATATGAGATAAGGGATACATTATTATGTATTATGGCGGATGCAGTCTCCAACTCGTATCAGCTGGTTATTGTATACATTTGCTGGTTAAATCTCTCATCCTCCCCCAGTCCCCCTCTCTGTGCTGAATTTACCAGATCTATTCACCGTCCCCCCTGATAAACCCTCAGCTGTACCCCATGTCCTAACCCAGCTCTTAATCCCAATCCCCCCTGATAAACCCCAGGTTCCCCTTCCTGACCTCCTCTTCACAATCCCGTGCAGGTTACAGCGATACTCCCCGAGGAGGAGACAGACAGTGTAGTTAGCTCTAACAGTAGGACCCACCTAACTAAACCTAATGTATCATACAGCTCCCTGAAACTACAAAACCTCATGTCATCCAACGCTGCTTCGGTAAGTGTGTAGTTGGCAGGAACCGATCGAATCAGGAAATACTGGTCTCTGATTGGCTGATAACCAGTCACGTGACCTAAATAACGAGCTCTGATTGGTTGTTTACTTGGTCCGGTCGGTTCCTGGTAGTTGGGTGTTTTCAGTCCTTTTATCTCGATACCTGTTGACATTTGGTTCACTTAATTTCCCTTACCGCCTCCCTTTTCAGCCGAGAAGTGTGGCCCGTTCTACAGCTCACATTCAGCCGTACGGCCAGCCCTCTCCCAAGGCCTCTCCAGCTAGAACCCGCCGGTCCGACGAGAGTAGTAACTACAACAACCCAGTAGACTCGAAATACAGTCACAAGAAGGATTTGGAGGGACTTGGGCTGTCAGAGGACGATTTTAAACTAAACATCCCACTGTCGTATACAGCCCGAACCAGTCGACAAAGCAATGTAAGTGACACTGTCAGTCAGTCAAATATCCTCGATATTAACACGGCCCACCACTTTGTAGTACCTATCTCAATAAAATGGAAGCATTTTGAAGTATCTGTAATACCGTGTCCCTCGATACTAAACGAATGGCCCTGCTTTCATGTCTCTCTGTAACTCCAACCCCCCCCCCCCCCATTCCAGCTCTCTCTGTAACTACCCCCTCCCCTATTCCAGCTCTCCCTGTAAATTCACCCCCTCCCACTCTAGCTCTCTCTCTGTAACTCCCCCCATTCCAGCTCTCTCTGTAACTCCCCCATTCCAGCCCTCTCTGTAACCCCCCTCCCATTCCTCAGCTCTCAGAGGAAGACAGTGAAGCTGATACAACAGTAAGAACTGCTCTTGAGGACACTCTGCTAGATGGGGATCCTCTACAGCACACCGTCCTATCTCAAGAGGTCCTCAGTTCACCAGACACAATGAGATCCCTAGATAAACTCCGCAGAGGTCACGTCAAGAAGACAAACCCGGAATACTATGGTAGGTAGTTGAGTAAGGGATGAGACTCAACAAATGGTAGGTAGATCTAGTGAACCCTCACATAGCGGTGTGACGGGTGGGGGGGCAGGTTGGAGTTGTGTAGCTCACACCGCTCTGCGAGGGTTGGGGCAAGGTTAGAGTAACTTGAAACACCACAGCAGTAGTAATGAGACTTATTTTAATTCATAGCAGTCCTATAAGTTGTATCCCTATAACCACCATATCTTTCTCCACAGACAGCGGAGATGAGAATGATCCAACAAGAGCTCAAAATAGAATACTATCGGAGGAAAACCTGGCCCAACAGAGACGTGCCTACCTAGCCGGTTACCGGAGACCTCTCCCGCCACGGAACTCACGGCTGTGACGTCATCACGGCTGTGACGTCATAGACTCATTTTCATTATTTACAGAAACAGTTTTTGCACAATAAGTTATTGTTTTCTACAATCCCCCAACAATTTTCATAATGCTCGCTCGTAGCTTGATTTTCTAGCGTAGTACAAACATTTTTTATAGGGTACCGTATTATTTTGACGATTAGCAGTAGAATTTGACAGTGTACCCAGTTATCCAAACCTTAGTTTGGTGCCAGGAGGCTGTCGAAATAGTTTCTCTCACCAGATTGCATGTGTTTTTATGTTGATTTCATTTTGTTATTTTCTGTTATGCTGGGACGTAAGTGAATGTCGTGTGATTTTTGGGATATTTTTACACTAGCACTGGAAGTTGGGACTCTCATTTTTTCAAGCTTCGGCTTGGTTATTAATAAACGACTGTTTTAAAATACTTTGGTAGGTGTTCTGGGTTCGCTCTGTTTTTATTTGAACATTTTTTTGAAAGGCTTGGATTTGTATCGTTTAGTGAGTGACATATTTCACCTGTATGGCGGCGCCCATACCCCAATTTGATTCTCAGCGCTGAGATGGGGTCGGCGGCGCCAGACAGTATTTCACTGGAAATTAAAGCAAAACAAGATCCAGTTGTTCAGTAAAAAGTAAATTTGTAGTTTTAAGTTTATTTGTGCTGCTAAATATCATAGCTATTCATATTGCCATAAATTCTTGACTTTGATTTAGCATTGATGATTGAGCTGAGTTGAACCACTAAGGTCCAACAGTTCAACACTGTTGGAAATTGGAAGCTCGATTGTTGTGGTCTGGAACGCGCGAAATTATTTAGAAAGACACGCCAAACGGTTGCGCGCAATTATGATTTATGCGCGCAACCAGAAAGTTAATTTTTATTTTTGATGAGATTTTTCGCGACATTTTTTTGATGAAAAATCGCTTTTTCAAAAAATTTAAATAAAAATTTACATTCCCGCCAGGCGCCACCCGGTTGATTTGGCAAACGCTATGACGTACCATGTGCCAATTTAGCTAATAGGGGTAATTCAATCTATGCAATATCTGTCTGAATCCTGCGAAGCCGACTTTTTTGAAAGTTGAAACTGTCTGCCGTCGGCGTCTTTGTGCGTGACAGCGCCCTCTAATCCTTTGCTCATGCCTCATGTGACGGCAGGGGCGGCTCTGCCATGCGGACGATGCGGACGCGTCCGCATTTTTACTTTGGATCACGGAGAGAAAAGGAAAAAATTCAAGGAAAAGGGTCAATTTTTCTCAAAATTTGATGTTTCAAATGAAATTTTTAGTGAAATCCGCGCGCCACACAGGTTTTTTGCCGTCGCAGTATTTTTTTGATCGGCGCGCTACGTCAAAATAGCCAATGCGGACCATCCGCATTGGGTATTTCGACGGAACGCACGAGTTAAAAATGTTTCGGCCACATTTTGACCAGAGCGGCTGAAAGCCGTGCACCGCCCCTGTGTGACGGCAACAAAACCTTACATTACCAGGAAATTTTCGAGAAGAATTGGATTGAGAAACAAAGAATTGAGAGCCAAAACAAAGTTTTGATACGCAAATAATAAGTTGCAAGCTTTTCTCAACACATGGGGGGGGCGGGGGGCTCATTGAGTTCTGCAGATTGCAATTTTGTATATTTTGATTGAAAGTTTACAACACAGCAACCATTTTCGCGTTTGCCCCATAATTTTGCTGAGCGTTTTTGCTGTTAACTAAGCAGCTATAAGTCAACATCTAACCTTAACAAACTAACTTCAACCTCTCTTAGTAATTAGCTAGGTACATATATCCACAAGGGCAGAGCTGCAGAGATCTGGTGTCGAGCTGATGACAATGAGGGATAAAGTGAAGTTACGGTAGATGTGCGATATAAAACCTACCGTTATAACGACAACGAAACGTAGTGACAATTTTATCGGACTAAAAGTGGCGATCACGGAACTCAGTAAAAACTTTGACAGCTTGAATTTACCAGACGATGACACGATTTTAAAAAGACCAAAGGTAAGGTTCAATTTCATCCCAAGAAACCCTGAGTTTGTACCTGTCCTACCCCACTATACCGTTTCAATCTAGTCCCCCTCGCCTCGATTTATTGAACTTGTTTCAGGAATCACCAACAAGGGAGGCGGCCCAGAAGCTGTTGACTTCAATTCCTGAGCCTAAACCTGAAGCTGATGATTTTATCAATGTTCCAACTCCGACTAATGAAGAGGTAACGACTCATTTCAATTGTTATTTGTGCCTCCCATTTCCGACCCTCAGCCGCTTTGTGGTCCAGGGTGACTGCAGATTAAGAACAACTCTCCTTACGTACAATTATATTGGGCATTCCCTTTTGGTCCTCATGTACCGTTAATGAAGAACCGGGTTGGATTTCCCGTTCCAGGATAATTCACTCAATCATTTCAGGTCGTTTGTGAGGGAGAGGGGGAGTCAGATACCGAGGAAGAGAAGGAGGGATCGAAAAGTACTGAACCACCAAAAGAGGAACTGAAATTAGAAAAGAAGAAGAAGAAAAAGAAGAAAAGGTAAATATTATTTCACATCATTATTTCTCTCTTGATTCATATTCGTTATCACATTCGTAATGCCAAGTGAAATATGAAATATGTGTTTGGTCATGAATTGCAATTAATTGGAGCTGCTCGTTCAGGACTATTGGGATCTGCACAGTTAACTGTCGGTATGAGTCAGTGCGGAGAGTCAGTAAAAGATACGGGTTCAAGGAAGTCGGTGAAAATGAGGATTGGGTGCTATTCTGGACGGACTGCTCTGTCAACATCGAGCGAGTAATGGACATGAAAAGATACCAGGTTTGTTTTCTAGTCCTATAGTAAGAAGGAAAGGGAGGGCGACAGAAAAAAGAAGAGGGCATGCAAGGATGAATGAATGACTGTTATTGTAGGATGTCAAGCACTCCGCGTGCTTGCTACTAACTTTAATATGGGTGTATAATATTCTGAAACTTTAATCTCTTTCTATCCCTCTCTCTCACTCTCTCTCTCTCTCTCTCTCTCTTTCTCTCTCTCTCTCTCTCTCTCTCTCTCTCTCTCTCTCTCTCTCTCTCTCTCTCTCTCTCTCTCTCTCTCTCCCTGTTCATATCTTCATCTTTGATCAAAGTAACAGTTTTTAAACTTCACGCTCGACCATCTGACGCTTCACGACTATGTTTTTTTCTTTTTCTTCCTTTCTATCAATAACTTTTTCCAGGCATGTATTTATCGATATTCTTACTTTTCAGAAAATCAATCACTTCCCGGGAATGAGTGAGATCTGCAGGAAAGATCTGTTGGCACGGAATATGAACCGCATGCAGAAGCTCTTTCCTAAGGAGTACAATATTTGCCCTCGGTCGTGGTGCCTTCCTGCTGAGTAAGTGATGGAGAGAACCCCCCACCCCCCTCCCAGAGAACCCCATTTATATTTCAAAGCCTGGGAGGGGGGTTGAAGAGATCGAGACCTATAATACTTGCCGGTGTTGTGGGAGAATTCCCTATTAGTTACCTTGGCAACCGAATATGTAACTCATCGTGCCCTATCATCCCCTCTCAGTTACAGCGAGTTTATGGCATATCACAGAACGAAGAAGAACAAGACGTACATCATTAAACCTGACAATAGTTGCCAGGGAAAGGGAATAATGCTAACAAAAACACCTAAGGTATCACGCCGTACTGAGCCTTACAAGCTATTGATCTGAAATTTCGTAATCTCTGATGAAATTATTCCTTTTATTTATTCCATAATAATCGGGGCGGGTAGATAAGATGAAATAGGGATCCCTAATAAAGTTGTGACCTGTCACTGTAGTCTTGCGGAGGCGCGGGCCGCGGCTGTGACTTGTCACCGCATGGTGCGTGTACCAAAACGCACATGGTTCCCACTGCGAGTAGCTGCGGCGCAAACCATGCGGTGACAAGTTCAATCGCGCATTGACAAGGGTTTTGAAGCCGCACCGCCACGTGAACCACATGTTTTGTGACAATTCACAACTTTATTGGGGATCCCTATGGTGGCAACATGGTTCGTTCGTTTGATTAGTTATATGACTAAGATCGTGTTGACCAGCACTAATTCTCTCAGATAATATCTTGCGGTTTTATTTAAATTTATTTCCCATCGTATTATCATGTAATGGCCTGGAGAGTGTAAAATTCATTCTTTTCTCGTTTCACTCTCCCTCTCAATAATTTCTCTATATTGCTTCTCTCTAACTGTGTGTCTTATTTCCAGGTTGATATCAAGCACTGTGATAACTTCGTGGTACAGCAATACCTATCCAAGGTAGGGACACTGAGAGAGTGAGAGAGAAAGATAGATAGAGAGAGAGAGAGAAAAAAAGAGAGAGAAACATTTCTATCGCCAATTTCAGTCAGAGTAATGATAGGCTTGTAGGTCGTAGGTGGGCGTGTTCAGTTAGTAGGATAGTAGGATCAGAAAGATGGTTGTCCTACACTGACTGTACACCGCGGCCTCACGTAGCCGCACCGGGCCTTCGGCCCGGTGCGAAGAGGAGGGTCTCATATGAGACAAAAAGATGGCATGTCAAAGGAAACGAGAGATAGAGAGGTGGAGGGAGCTGGGAGAGAGAGAGAGGGAGAGAGGGAGAGGGTTACAGAGAAAGAAGGATAAATAGAGCATTCAGTTTCCATGGATACGCTTTTACACCTACCGCTTCTTCCCCTACCTGACCTCTCTCGATCATACGAGATCACTATTGGCTTTGTTCCAGCCTTTGTTTCCATGCAAATGGGATCAGTGATATTGTTATAATAGTGTGGTTAAAAGAATGGGCTAATGATGTCTGTCTAATGTCTAAGCCTTAGGTAGAAAAAAGTACAGTGTATTGGAAAACTCAGATATGTATTGACGTCTGTATTGATGTCTGAAGAGAATCTCGATATAGGTAGTTTGAAAAACTGTATTTTCTGAGAAGCAGATGATGTAATCTTGCATGACAAGTGCTCTATGAAGTCAGACAGGGTGTGTCTATAGATAGAATCGAGGGGTTCCGAGAGACTGATCCTAGGGCGTGTCTAGTGTTCCGATGATATGTAACATACCTGTCATTACTCCACAGAATATGCAGCCACGTCAGTATTTCATCGAGTTCTCGAACAGTCCCAGAGTTCCCGACTCTTTCATTGCCAAATTCCTTAACTTATATTACACACATTTTGAATGGCAGTAAAAGCAAGTGAGAAATATCCGAAATTAACCATCTCCTTTTCAGCCGTTCCTTGTTGATAGCCTGAAGTTCGACCTGCGGATTTATGTTCTAGTTACATCGTGTGATCCTCTCCGGATATACGTATATAAAGATGGGCTGGTACGGTTCGCAGTGAACCCCTACCAGGATCCGAATAACAGTAATGTGGTAAGTAGGATACATCATTGTAACCTAGAGTGCAGGGCCACAAGTCTAAATATTGTCGGCACTACTGTCACAGGGAATTGTCTGTCTGTGTGAGTCTATAGATGTATCAGTGCTTGGTCCCCTGTTATTTCATTTCGTTCGATCCAATTTATTCAGTCGCTGCAGTTTGTGTTATTTTATGCGTTATTCATCCGAATGCTGTGCTCTGTGTTGTATATGCGTGCGTGTTTTAAGGATTTAGCAAGCACAACCTCTCTCTCTCTCTCTCTCTCTCTCTCTCTCTCTCTCTCTCTCTCCTCTCTCTCTCTCTCTCTCTCTCATACTCTCTCAAAATACAATGCATCTCTCTCTTCTCTATCTCTCTCTCTCTCCCTCTCTCTCTCTCTCCCTCTCTCCCTATCTCTCTCTCTCTCTCTCTCTCTCTCTCTCTCTCTCTCTCTCTCTCTCTCTCTCTCTCTCTCTCTCTCTCTCACTCTCTCTCTCACACAGCTCACTCTATCTCTCACACAGCTCACTCTATCTCTCTCACACATAAATACTCTTCAGGACGATGTTTTGATGCATCTTACGAACTACGCAATAACAAAGCACTCCAGCGCCTTTATACGGGATGACGAACGTGGCCATAAGAGGTTCGTACGATTGGTGATTGGGCATGGTAATTGTTAGGTCTCACGTGATGCATGTCAGAGAGTTCTTCAGAGTAATTTTGAATTTGAGCCCGCCTGAACTTATTGCCGTCATGCTATGTACCACTCGCACGCACCGATAGACAGGTTATAGATGAAGATATTACCTTCACTGTCGTGTGGTCCTTTATTGCTTACTCGACACTGCCATTGCTGCTCATGTAAAAAAACGGAAGATTGCATTCGATGTTTTCAAATGTGCCACCTTGCGCACTGCACTGGGCTGTTGTATGTGTTGGAACGCGCGATGCGTCTTTTCTGCAGAGAGTCTCGCGGGAAGGCGGCGCGCGCGTCGTTACTATGGTGAAAGTCACGTTGTTGAAGACGCAAATTGGGAGGGAGTCGTTTGTGGACGATTTAAGCAGAGCTTTAGTCGGGGGATTACGGGGGCCCAGATGTATCGCCCATACCAATCGCCCGTACCGAGCGCCCGTACCTGACGTTTGCGCATTGAAATTGTGTACTTTAGCGCGTAGCACGCGCAAAAAAACTCCGCGCGGCGTGCGCGCCACACACATTTCTGCTCAGAAAAAAATCGATCAGAAAAAGTTTTTCAGGGTCGACTTTTCACGTTTTGGCTCATAACTTCTCTTCCTGATAAGATAAAGACTTCAAATCTTCACCATTCGATGGGGCTTCAAATTTCCTTTCCAACGGTACCCAAACGAACTCTGTAGCTCATCAGGAACCGGAGATATGACCAATTATGATAATAACAAGGGGCACTAAAGCGGTTTATTGACATAATTGGTCATATCTCCAGTTCCTGATGAGCTACAGAGTTCGTATGGGTACCGTTGGAAAGGGAATTTCATTCCTCATCGAATGGCGCCGGTTTGAAGTCTTTATCTTATCAGGAAGAGAAGTTATGAGCCAAAACGTGAAAAGCCGATATTGAAAATTTTTCACGATTTTCGGTTCATCACGTTTTGGCCCATAACTCATGTTTCTGATGCGATAAAGACTTCAAACCGGCGCCATTCGATGGGCAATGAAATTTCCTTTCCAACGGTACCCAAACGAACTCTTTAGCTCATCAAGAACTGGAGATATGACCAATTATGTCAATAAACCGCTTTAGTGCCCCTTGTTATTATCATAATTGGTCATATCTCCGGTTCCTGATGAGCTACAGAGTTCGTTTGGGTACCGTTGGAAAGGAAATTTGAAGCCCCATCGAATGGTGAAGATTTGAAGTCTTTATCTTATCAGGAAGAGAAGTTATGAGCCAAAACGTGAAAAGTCGACCCTGAAAAACTTTTTCTGATCGATTTTTTTCTGAGCAGAAATGTGTGTGGCGCGCACGCCGAGCGGAGTTTTTTTGCGCGTGCTACGCGCTAAAGTACACAATTTCAATGCGCAAACGTCAGGTACGGGCGCTCGGTACGGGCGATTGGTATGGGCGATTCATCCGGGCCCCCGTAATCCGCTGCCTTAGCCATTACCAGTCTGTTATCGAAAGATAGTTAACACTAGCTATTATAGAGAGGGGGAAATATTTACTTTTGCGTTCAATCTCCGCTCTAACCATCCCTCCCTCCATCCAGGAAAATCACTCAACTGAATAAGTGGTTTGATATGAACGGATACAACAAGGAGAAAATCTGGGCAGATATTGAGGATGTGATCATTAAAACGCTCATTGTATCCCACCCAACATTGAAACATAACTATCGGACGTGTTTCCCAAACCATAACAGGGGCAGTGCATGTTTTGAGATCCTTGGATTTGATATTATGCTTGATCGGAAGTTAAAGCCGTGGCTCCTTGAGGTGAACCATTCCCCAAGTTTCCATACAGATGCTCCCCTTGATAAAGATATTAAAGAGGGCTTTTTAGCAGATACGATCAAAATGCTAAACTGCAGCTATCTTGAAAGGTAATTAATATATCTCTGACAAGCCTGAGATTAGGATGACATGATGCGTTTCAATCTTTGATTTAAATGAAAATGACAAAACCTGTCTTGTTTTAGTCCATTTAGATAAAATATTAATAGATTTTGCCCCGTTCTAGAAATATAACCAATCCATTCTTCCACAACCGTGATCTGCCCGCTGTATGTTTCCCCTTCACTGTTGTACAGTAGGGCGTGTATGTGTGAGAGAGAAAGTGAGATTAGCAGCCAAAGAAGATATTAAAAATCTTGTTCCGTTCTAGAAAGCGGTGTATAGAGGAAGATCGACGACGGGTTAAAGAGCGACTCTTTGCTAAATCTGGGACACGCCAGCAGCAGGCACAAGAAATGTTAGACTCAGACAAGGCTTATTCCCTCATTTTGGAACAATTTGAGGTTAACAACTGTGGTGGATTTAGGTCTATATTCCCGTGTGCGAATGAAGCGAAATACAGGCCTTTCTTCCAGCACAGCGGATCTCTCTTCACCGAAACGGTCAGTCTTATAATTGAGAGTTGAATTGATATTTCCCATTCGTTAGGTCTGTACCTCATACACACTCTCTCTCTCTCTCTCTCTCTCTCTCTCTCTCTCTCTCTCTCTCTCTCTCTCTCTCTCTCTCTCTCTCTTACCCCTTACTCAATAACTCCCTGCTCTGTCACCCCTTACTCAACAACTCCCTGTAGGTTGCGTCGAAAGCCCGTCAAGAGTGTGCCAGATTACAGCGAGAGGCAATCGCAGCTAAGCAGAACGAGGGACGACCTAAAATCAAAACGGCCGATGCTGGTGAAACGGGTGAGAGCATGGGCAAGCAACGAAAAGTAAAAAAGAAGATCAGGCCCGTACCG
The DNA here is from genome assembly GCA_020137815.1 of Hormiphora californensis. Taxonomy (NCBI): domain Eukaryota; kingdom Metazoa; phylum Ctenophora; class Tentaculata; order Cydippida; family Pleurobrachiidae; genus Hormiphora; species Hormiphora californensis. The sequence continues at coordinate 819,034 of CM035354.1, read as the reverse complement.
GAGAGACTATACAAGCGGCCCTACTTCAAAATGGTATGTGTTAGCCCCCAGACAGCTGAAATCTCACAGCTAATTAATTAGCAGCTAATTAGCAACTAGTAGTGACATGGAGGACATTAAAATTAGCACGCACACTAACTGGGTTACTACTACTAGTAGTAGTTACTGGGTTTGGTACTTATCGAGTGATAACAAATGTTGGTACACAGGATACATTGCCACCCGGATCACCCCGTGTCCCTATCTACATGACAACAGCGGTTGATGCCGCACCATCCACTATTGATCCTATATCCGCTAAAATTGATGCCCTGGAGAAGGCCACCCCTAAGAAGAATTTCTTTGAGGAGGCCTCAAAGTTGCGGCATCTCACCTTCGAGAAGGCCAGAGAGAACATCATTATAAGATGCCGTCCATGACCCTCAACCCGAAGGAGGACTATTTGAAAGTCCGGTGCTACCTAGGACCATCAGTTGTTCCGGAAAATTCATCCTTCTACCCGGGGATGTTTAAATTTCTCACAAGGGTGAGACATCTCTTTCTTGACCCTTCGTGCAGTGTCTGATCTGTTTGTGATGTTTCGTTACATGTGCAGCATTACACCGTGACGTATTTGACGTATTTGAATCATACTATTTGATATATTAGTGGATTGGAAATATTGGAAAAGGATTTTAGGGAAACACACATGATATAGCACACACATTTACAGCTCTAGACTTGGGTTAGCTGTTCATCAGGTTCATTATTGAACACACATCCAATATTGTTAATTACCAACCCCTGATGAAATATCACACCCGGACATCCATTATGTTGGTAATCTGGAGGACACTGATCAATTCCATTTTTCACCAAACCACCGTCCTAATTTGAGTATTGTCCGAACCACCGTGATCCTGTTTCAGTATCTGCAAGGGTGGGCTCAATATAAGAGTTCGATGAACACCCTGTAATGGTAGTTTCAATATACGATGTAGATGGTGGTCCGGACCGTGGAGTTAGCTTTGTTAGCTCAATACCCATCTCAGTACAAATGTGTCCATTAGACGAATCAACCCCAGGTAGATTTGAGTCTCTTTTTAAGGTAGAGACTTTACGATGAATGCTTTCCATAGCTGAGGTCTCGTTGTCTTTGTTCTGATCTGCTCTCTGATTGATTTGAAGTTGTCGCGAGTTTCTGGGTTGTTGTCGTTGTTGCTCACTTCCTGATCTAATCCTGAATATCCGATAAACCTTCCCACGAGCAATGCTGACAGAGTTTTCAACGAAGGCAGAAAAGTTCTCCAGTCTCGTGTAATAAACGATGGGATTCAGAAAGGCGTTGAGGGTGATACTAAGAATATGGGTAACACCACACACATAAAACTTTATTATGGGGTTAGTAATCACCTTTGCAGCTCCTACACCCCTCTTGGCTGCCTCGTATTGAACGTATAGGTAGATTATCCCGTAGGGTAGGTTCAGGGTCATGTAGATGATTGCAAAGATCATGATAGTCACCCCAGATCGGGCCGATTGGCGGACCATGCGCCGAGGGGGAACCGGCATCCCAAACTGGTTTACACTTACCCGTCCCTGCCTATTCTGCCACAGTTTGAAGAGGGAGATAGTGGTAGAGAACGCTGTTATCGGGATAGGAATGATGAGAAATCCCGGAATTGCCAAAACAATTGCGTAAAATTTCACCGCTGACCAGCCGACCATTTCAGTTTTAACGAATTCTGATTTGTCAAGTGCAAGGGCACACCATTCCTTCTTGTAATAATGGGGAACACCCCAAAGGGCTGGAGTTGTCACCAATAACCACAGCGCGTAGAAGGCGATACCCAAAATTAGTGCAACTTGGTTGATCTGTTTGAAGGGGAAACTAATGAGAACAGTTCTGGTGACGCTCAATAACATGGCTAGATATACACTGAATCGGCTGGTAAAGTTCCAAAGAGAACCCCAGATTTCCCGGAAAATGGGGTTTCCAAAGACGGTTGATTCCCGTTGAGAGAGATAACAGTGTGCCACAGATGCGGAGAGGATCGCAGTTAGGATATCCGTTAAAACAATAACCCTGAACAGGAAAACAAAAACCTTCCGTCGGGCACGGGCGGTGGCCGTTAGTTGTCCCGAAAAGTAGGCCAGTGCAGTACAGTTGCTTGCCAGATTGCAGAAGGTAAAGAACAGGAGGGTTATAGTGCCTATTAAGTAGCAGTAGTAGACATCTCCCGACCATGACATTTGTAGAGCCATCCTAAGGAGAGAGGTTTGAAATGGTCATGATGGTACTGTCCTGCACGTACCAAACAATGTTTTAGAATTAGTGTGACGGTCAGTGTAGCAAATACCTTACTCTCGTTTTTTAAGAAACGCTTTAGAAAGAAACTTTTTTATAAGAAACTTTTCAAATGTAAATCACACAATTCAGAGACACCACAACAAAATAGAACACCCCTAACTTGTTTAGTTTCTTGATAAAGGAGAAAGTCTTTTTGTTTTTGGATTGCTTACACCTGTAGTTTCCTAGAAAAAAAGTTTCTTATTTAAAAGTTTCTTGAAATATGCGAGCTTAATTAACGAGGTATATCGTGCCTTCCCCAGTTTTTTATTGCTTCTGCTTAGATCAGACTTTAATTAATTGCCCAGATCTTTGTTCTGTGGAAGAAAACCATACAAGCAGCTCAACACAATACAAATATATTACTTGACCCTTGGTAACATAGACACCTGGCGCGACCCCCCGCACAGGTGTCTATGTTACCAAACTTGACCCCTCTAATACGGGTTTCACGTGTACCCTAGGGGCAAGCAGTAGCAGTAATGTTGAAAATACAAGTACAACTCTAAAAGATGCTTCTTCGTTCACCAAATTGAGAGTTTCTTACTCTATGCATCGCTCGCATGGTTATCCCATGGTTATATGGGGGGGGGGGGCCAACGAATTTTTTATATATTTCCTTAATTTTGGAATTTTTTATATATATATAAAAATATATAAAAATATATAAAAATATATATAAAAATATATAAAGTTATATAAATAATATATAAAAATATATAAAAATATATAAAATAAACCCTTTTTTCACCCCTTTTACTTTCAAAAAAGGGGATTATTTCCATCTATTGTTCACTTGAATATGTTTCATAGAGTTAATTTAAGTGTTTGAGAGGGTGATAGCTGTTTTACATAATTGAGAATGTGCTCAAAAGTGAATTATGCACTGTCAAAAGTAGAACTGGTGAAGAGATGTTCCGGCCTAATAATATCTACCAGTTTTGGTGTGATTTCAATCATTTTTTGTATGTTGATCCGTGCAGATGTACTAGAACTGGTGAAGAGAGGTTGGGATCGCGAAACTAAAAAAACAAATCATTTTTGACGTCATTTTGACGTCATGACGTTATTGACGCGACGTCACGATGTTACAAACGTCACATTGATGACGGAAAATCATCAGGATTATCTAGATGAAGATGCTGACCAAGTTTGAGATCAATTGAATGATATTTGATCCCGCTATGGCGAAAAACAGCTTTCTGTTTTCACACTTTCGGCACAATTTTTTATATATTTTTATATATTTTTTTATATATTTTTATATATTTTTATATATTCATATGTATTTTTATATATTTTTATATATTTTATATATATATAAAAAATTATGTTTTTTTTTTCCAAAAAAAAGGTATATAAAATATATAAAAATATATAAAAAATGAGCGTTGGCCCCCCCCCCCCCCCCCCCCGTTATATGTCAGTGGGGGCAGGGGCTAAGGGGCCACGTACAATATATCAAAATTCTTGTCAAAGTAGATTATATAAACGCTAGTTTAATAAATAGTTGAATAGTTTACCCCTGTCAGAGAGTCTTGTGAGAGAAATACCACCGGCTCAGGGTTGTGCACCTTTTAAAACCTTTCCAGCTATAAACGCGATTATTATTATAGCTGAAGGCAACAAAAAGAAAAGAATTGAGATAACGATAAGAATTGACAAAATATTAAATATTCTGACTGATTGGCAATAATTATATAACTAAAGAATGCAATTGCAAATGAAGAATTGAGGAAACCATCTCCACGGAATTCCATTAAATAAATTCCATTAAATAAATTCATGGAATTCAAACACAAAAACCAGAGAAAGCGAATTTTCTGCGTTACGAACGTTTCATGGAAAGTACCAATCTATCCTATCCATGGAATTCCATTAACATATCTGATGGCCTGGGTATAACGTGTTTAACCATAACAGAGAAAGAGGGAGGGAGAGAGTGCTAGAGGCAAAGGCCAAAGCGAGGGATACAGGTTGAGGTGGAAATGTGTATGACGTATGTGCATTTAGTGGACCCAGCCATCCTCAACCTATATCCCTCGCTTTGGCCTTCGCCTCTAGTACTCTCTCCCTCCCTCTTTCTCTGTCTAGGGGGAATTACATCACATATTGATGATGGGTACATAGGATCTGGTGAAGGATATTGTTGGCCTTCTAAACATCGTGCATCAAGAGGATCAAGTTTTACCCCTTTTCGCACGGTTAAACATCCCAATTTCTATATCTAGCTTGTATCAAACTGAACCTTACAGTGTTTGTATAGCCAGTAGTATCACTTATTTTAATTCCCTTATTTTAACCCTCACAAAGCGTTCACCCCCACTTCCAGGACCCTGCGACAGCCAGTGGGGACCCTTCGAAATTGCAATGGGACAGCGGCAAGCCAATACCCATAACTGAAGAAGAGGAGCTGGATAGGCTAAGCGGGATGATAGAACGAGATAATTTAGTTAGAGGCCTGGGAATGTCCGAGCTAATCACAGAAATGCTACAGTCTGCGAAAGTGACTACCAAGGTAAATGTTTTTATGAAGAGCGGTTGCACTATTGCACTCAATGCGCAGCAACGACAAGTGAAATCTCTAATTTTCTGTTTTCGAGTCAATATAATCAGGGGGTGTTCTTGCGAATTCCCCTGATAATGGCGCTGAATTAATTACCTCGCATTCGACATCTCCAAATTATAATAAATATTATAATCCAGTTGACCAGTTATATCTTCTACTGAGAAATATCGTTATAATTCGAGACAAATTCACCCATATTTTTGCAAATCTTATATCCATAGCGAATGATAAAGTGGAAGCCATTAGAGATAGTTAAATCGCTTCATGGTACCACATAGTTGTGAACTATAACTGTCGGATCCCGATTTACCGGGCCCAATTTATCGGAAACCCGATTTTCCGGGAGGATAAGCATAGGAAATTATCCCACTCCCTCCCTCCCAACTCCAACTCCCCCCCCCCCCCCCACTAGGGCCCAATCTATCGAAAACCCGATTTTCCGGGAGGATAAGCATAGGAAATTATCCCAACACCAACTCCCTCCCATCACCAACTCCCCCCAACACCAACTCCCTCCCAACACCAGCTCCCTCCAAACACCAGCTCCCTCCCAACACCAACTCCCTCCCAACACCAACTCCCTCCCAACACCAACTCCCTCCCAAACACCAACTCCCTCCCAACACCAACTCCCTCCCAACACCAACTCCCTCCAACACCAACTCCCTCCCAACACCAACTCCCTCCCAACAACAACTCCCTCCCAACACCAACTCCCTCCCAACACCAACTCCCTCCCAACACCAACTCCCTCCCAACACCAACTCCCTCCCAACACCAACTCCCTCCCAACACCAACTCCCTCCCAACACCAACTCCCTCCCAACACCAACTCCCTCCCAACACCAACTCCCTCCTAACACCAACTCCCTCCCAACACCAACTCCCTCCTAACACCAACTCCCTCCCAACACCAACTCCCTCCCAACACCAACTCCTTCCAAACACCAACTCCCTCCCAACACCAACTCCCTCCCAACACCAACTCCCTCCCAACACCAACTCCCTCCCAACACCAACTCCCTCCCAACACCAACTCCCTCCCATCACCAACTCCCTCCCATCACCAACTCCCTCCCAACACCAACTCCCTCCCAACACCAACTCCCTCCCAACACCAACTCCCTCCCAACACCAACTCCCTCCCAACACCAACTCCCTCCCAACATCAACTCCCTCCCAACACCAACTCCCTCCCAACACCAACTCCCTCCCAACACCAACTCCCTCCCATCACCAACTCCCTCCCAACACCAACTCCCTCCCAACACCAACTCCCTCCCCCCCCCCTCACTCACAGCTCCCTCCCATCACCAACTCCCAACACCAACTCCCTCCCAACACCAACTCCCTCCTAACACCAACTCCCTCCCAACACCAACTCCCTCCCAACACCAACACCCCTCCTCCCACTAGGGTTTACAGCACCACGGTGGTGGGGCAAGACTGGAACATGTGACGACCCTGAAAAAGGATCACACCACCACGGCTGTGGTAGAACGGAGCAGCAGCAGCTCTACAAACCACCATCACGGTGCCACAAGCAGAAACACATTCAATTCGACAACTAACGTTAGTATTTTACAGGGGTGCATGCAAGGAAGAAGTCTTTATGGGATTTTATATTGCAATATCGAATGCATTATGTACCTTACTCGCGTTAATATATACTATTGTGGATTACATATCATGCATATTTTGTGGTTTCTTAGAAAAAAAAAGGTTTTTTATAGACTTTTTTTTCTAAGAAACCACAAGAGTAAGCAATCCCAAAATCAATTAATTTTGCCCATCATAAATATTAAATGGGTATACATGACAAAAACTTCTAGAAGGGGGCCCCGAATTCGTTATCAAAGAAAACAGGTAGAGTTTGATGGTTTGACTTGACAGTCAATTCAGTGAGTCAAGTTGACTTACTGATTTGACTTACTGACTTCGTTGTCCGAGCAGTCAGTTCGGTCCGCCACAGCACATGGTTTGGTCACTTTGAAAACACGTCAATTTCTTGGTGACATAGACACCTGGCGGGACCCCCTGTGTGTCAATTTCCATTTCCAAATTATAACAGAAACTAATAGACAATGTTTCAGGCGGGAGTTCCACCACGTTCTGATTATCCTGTAGTAAAACAGCGTCTCTGGCAACATCGTCCAGCTTCGGAGGCGCCCGTCTCACACGACCATGAAACGGACAAGGGAAGTCGGCTCCTTAACAGAGGTATGTACTGAATGGTATAATTTACAATATCCTGAAATTCTCATCTCGATACTGTTGCATAGCATTGCCCTAGCCTGATTATATATTCTCATTTCTTTCAGAGAGCGTGAGACATACTAATAATTAAATAATTAAATACCCCCTGTACTTATCCTGAACACAATATTCCAGGTATCACGCCTCCACACTACATGGCCAATTCAGGAAGTGATCAGCATGTTAGGCCAGTATGTTCTGTCTACAGCCTGCCCTCTCGATCCAACAATAGCAATGTCAACCTATCCGTGGTGTCTGGACCTGCCCCAGTCACCCAGAGGACGGATCAGGCACCTAGACTTGGTCAAGATGGCATGGCAAGGTAGGGAGATTAGCATTACATAATTTCCAGTATGCCATGACAGCACCCAAACTGAATATTTAATAAAGTTGAAACATTTTTCAGGACGACAAGGTCAAGCAGGGTAAGAGGAGCTACGAACGTCATGCGTCTCAAGGTATTTATAAGAGCTTTATTTCAATAAGCAGAAGTTGCTCAATGCATTTAATCTACCCGCGTAGCATGCATAACGCGGGTAGATCTACTCCATCGACCATCGACCAATCATACTACGGGTGGGGTGACGGGGTGGTGCTCCATTGGCCACACGCACAGATCTTGTATCATTGGTTGAATAAATGATAACCCCGATTGTCGAAGTATGAGTTGAATAAAAAACTAAAAAGCCATCATTGCTTCGACACACAGAAATCTGTGAGCGTAGTGCCGTCCGCAGAAGTCGCTACGTTAAATACCTGTCGCTGCGAGGGCGCTGTCAGAGCATTGGCCTGGCAGTGACCCTATTCTGACAGTCGCTGCGAGGGTGGTCGACGTTTAGGCTGACAACTTCAAGGTTTTCTAATTAAATGGTTATTATATCTTAATTTTAAATTGTAGTGAACTTCAAAATGTCACAAACGAAGTCAAATTAGCATTTATCATTCTCTATTTTCAGCAACTGTCACTGAGATCTGAGAACAACGCTATTCCATCATAAACTACGTGTAACAAGGAGCAGCCCCCCGCAAAGTTATTGGAAGGTTTCAGACGATCAGGCCTGGGCTGGGAATTTTTAGAGACAGATGAAATTAAGGAAAATATCGGGACAAAATAAACTGTTAAATGATCTTTTACGTGGGTTATGTTTTGATTAATCGAGCAGGGGCCGTGATCTAGATATGGCTGCCAGCGCAATGACAGACCACTCTCTTCGCGAGTAGGGCCAGTCGATGCCTGACTGATCTGTGTGTAATTAGTATGTACACACTGATCATTACACTGGGCTGAAGTGTATTAGCAAGTGTGTGTGAGTGATTGACAATATCACTGATTGTTCTAGTGTGTTCAGATATATATCACTGATTGTTCTAGTCAGATCGCTAGATTCAAGTACATTCAGCGGGCAGTTGATCTGTAAAACAATTTTCAAATTAACAAATTGAAAATCATTTTGTCGTTAAGTTTTCTAACTCGGTACAGTCGGACATCGGTTATGCCCAGGGGAAAAGGGTTTTGCTCGGCAAATCGATCGATGTGCCTGGTATAATACCGGGGGGGGGTGACACGTAACACTTTGTAACACTTTGTAACATGTGCAGAAAACTTTTTGTGCACGTTACATGTTACAAAGTGTTACAAAGTGTTACAAAGTGTTACAAAGTGTTACAAAATGTTACAAAGTGTTACAAAATGTTACAAAATGGGCATTTTTTGCAACATTTTGCAACATTTTGCAACATTTTGTAACACTTTGTAACACTTTGTAACACTTTGTAACGCTTGTAACACTTTGTAACATGTGCAGAAAATATTTTGTGCACGTTACATGTTACAAAGTGTTACAAAGTGTTACGTGTCACCCCCCCCAATACCGGGGCCAGATACTGTTCATGATTTCCTATATCGGAGGAAGTTTATCCTCCCGGTAAATTAAAATTGGGGTTCAGGTAAATCGGGGTCCGACTGTTATAGTAGTTCCCTACATCTAAACAGCCCTAACATCGAGCCAATAGATCTATTAGGTGTAGTGTGTAATGCAGTGCTGCTTGCAGTCAAAATACGGTAACGCAAAATACAGTAAGGAGACGCGCACGGTGCATAACGCGCGGCAAAAAGTTCATGTGTCAGCACGTACTAGCGCCCTGATTGGTCACGGTTGCGCGTCGTCTTACTGTATCTTCGTTTTCCATTACCGTTTTCCCACTACAAGCGACCGTGTAAGGCCTCCAATTATTACTTGCATCATGCTCATTGCTCATGCTGTACGTTAGAAGGACGTGAAACATACATGTTTTAGTTGTATGTCAACATAACTCCCAAACCTCTCTCGCTCCTGTCTGGCGCCGCCGACCCCATCTGAGCGCACTGGGGTATGGCGCCGCCATACAGCCCCCTATACAGCACTGACAAGACAAAGATATAAAGTGATCAGAAACATTTTATTTTGGTGAAACTGACAGGGACACATACATGTGGACGAGCTATCGTCGATAGTATCGAAATCTCATTTTACGTCCTTACAGTTACGAAGTAAAGCGAACAGATGGCTATTGTCCGTGTTGCATGTTGTTCAATAAGGGTTGGGTCACCCCTCAACCAGCTGGGGTACGTTATCTTTAAAGAGGGTCATTATGTAAACTCAGACGCAGATATCTCACTGCGTCAGAGTTTACGGTCATATTATGATTTACATAGTAAGCACCAGAATCGCTAAGGTATCACTCTGACGTTAACATGTTCCTAGTCTGTCGGCTCTCAATGAGAGTCTCATACCGGCCCGGTGTGACTCACACTGTGAGCTTACGCTTAACTCGACGAATGGACAGACTGTGCATTGCAATGTGCATATGAGGCATGGCAAGCCTTCTCCCTCCATCTCTCTCTTTCTCTCTCTGAGTCTCGGATCTATTTCTCTATCTCTCCTCTCTCTGTCCCTTCACAGTCCCACACTTCATAGGACCTATAGACTACTAATGGCAGCACTTGTATGTCAACTTGTCATTGTCAAGGCCTGTCTCGCCTTGGGCACGTCGCTTGCCAATGTCTCGCCACTGCCAGTCGCCAATGTCTCGCCATGCATGTCAAGGGTAAAGTAGTACTCTACCCTTGACATGTATGGCGAGACATTGGCGACTGGCGAGACATTGACATGAATACAGTCTACTGCCGGGACGTGTCCAAGAAATGGATCTGTGATCACTGATCAGAGCATTTGCCTGATAGGAATGGATCAACTTATAACATGTACCCGTGTACCTCATATCCAGTAAGAAACTGTCTGGCGCCGCCTACCCGATCCGAGTGTGACCCCAAACGGGGTCCATGGCGCTGCCAATCAGGGCAGAAACAAAGTAAAAAACGGGTTTTGGGTATTTACTAAACAGCTCATTAGGTATAATAATTGTAATAATTATACACAACGTTATTCTCGCTCACCGTAGTACTATATAATTATAATAACACTATATAAAATATAAAACATGGCTCTAATAATAATGTAATTGAATGATACAATACAGATCGTGATCGAGGAATATAATTATACTTGTTCTACTGTCTGGCCGTCGACAGTGCTCTCAGATGGATTGTTGTAAGTTATCATATACCAGCTGCCTCAGAAAAATTCACTAAATCTCTGTCTGGCGGCACCAACCCGATCTGGCCGTACAGCGTCTGGCGCCGCCATACTCATACAGAAAAAACATGGGAAAACTATTTTCAAATGCAGCTTGAGTGAGAAACTTGAGTGAGAAACTTGAGTGAGAAACCTGAGTGAGAAACTTTCATGGCGGCCATTTAAATGGCCGCCATGAAAGTTTCTCACTCAAGCTGCAAATAATATTATATCGTTTCATTGAAACGATATAATATTATTTGCAGCTTGAGTGTTATAACGCCTTGAGGAGGCAAGTTTGAAGTTAAATAGCTGTTAACCATTTAACAGCTATTTAATTTAACAAGTTGTTTAGTGGTTACTAATTCAACAACCCACAAGGCCTTGTAACGCATAAGCTGCAGTCCCTCATTAGTCCCTAATTGGGTATATCTTGCTCCTGCTCTGTATATGGTGTGAGAGAACTCAAATACCACTCAAATGGGATAATTTATATATCTGTATGGTCGTATCCCGATTTAGAGGGGCACCGATTCAGCGGGCAAATCCATTTCCTATATGACCGCGGTCATATAGGAATGGTCATGACTGCACGGACGACCATCCCGGTAAATCGGGGTCCGACTTAATATCATTATCATTATCGGGGAAATATGTTCTTAGGAACCCTAATCATAATAGTGTATTTTACTGTACTAGAATAACTTATGAATAATAATAATAATGATATGTACATGACTGTCGACTGAGTCGCAATTGTAAGTACACAGTCAAAGCTCAATTTACCAGTCTGGACCAGACAGCAGACTCCTCCCTCGTGTCAGGCGAATGCTCTGACCACAGTCGTCGGGGGAAGAGCTGTTAGAGCTTTTGACCTGACCCAGATTCGAGAGAACCGCGATCAGAGTATTGGCTTCACAGGGGATGAGTTGCTCGGTATATATCGAGGTCTGTTTGGCGCCGCCGACCCCATCTGAGCGCACTGTCGAATCAAATGGGGGTATGGCGCCGCCATACAGATCGAGGTGAAATACCGCCTGGTAAATTGAGTTTTGACTGTAGTTAATTATAATACTTATATTATTTAACCCGCAAGGCCAGATTGAGCTTGGCATATTACGAACATTCTGTAAAATATAATAATAAACTCTATCAGCTATCACTAGACCTAAACAACCAATAACTAATATATTCATTTATCCATCAATCAATGTGCGACTGGGTGGAAATGAGATTAATTGTAGAAAGAATAATAAATCTTTTCTGGCCATTATCTTGAAGATCTTGCTCAATATAAAGATATACAGTCGGACCCCGATTTAACGGCACCCTCGGGGGAAAGGGTTTTGTCCGTTAAATCGGGGTGTCCGTTAAATCGGGGTAGAGCATATTTGGCCCATAAAACCCTATTCTTGTCCAAAATGCTATGCTAAAACACCTCTAAGTGTTAAAATTAAATGCAATGTCCATGTATTGATTACATGATCATTTCTGATTAGAAAAAGAAAGTAATTTCAAAATAATTTCAAAAAAAGTTATGAAAATTTTTCAAAACCACGTCCGAATCGTTTATCGAATCAGTGCATCTTATCGCATGTCTTGCTGCTAATTAGACGAACCGATACGTGATACCATGCCGAATCGGGGCACTTTAAGCGGGGCGAGGAAGAATTTGAATTTCAAAATATATTTTTCTCTGAAAATTCTTGGGGAGCACCGATCAAAGCATTGACAATCATTCTGTAAAATTTTGCAAAAAAAGTAATGAAAATTTTTCAAAGGTATATTAACCACGTCCGAATCGTGTTTCGAATCAGTGCATCTTATCGCACATCCTGTCGCTAATTAGACGGTTCGAAACGAACCGATACGTGATCCCCATGAGGCCAGTTTAACAAGCGTCAAAATTGCGATTCGATGGGCCTCATGGGGATCACATTTAATCTGTTCGTTTCGAACCGTCTAATTACCGGCAAGACATTCAATAAGATGCACCGATTCGAAACACGATTCGGACATGGTTTTTCAAAAAAAATTTCAAAAAAAAAATTTCAAAAAATTGTTGGGGGAAATTTATCCTGCCGTTAAATCGGGGTGCCGCTAAATCGGGGGCCGTTAAATCGGGGTCCGACTGTATTAGACTCTGCGGGGACTCTAAACTAAAATCAGCCCTTACCATTACATAATAATGTTTGATAATAATTCTCTCCAATAAAATGACATTGACAGTTATAGTAACGCGGTGCCGTACTCTGTAACTTGTTAATATTCAACTGAAACCAACTGATAATATATAAGAGTTTATTTATTGTTAGCAGTAGAAAGTCAGAGCGTCCTGTTGATTGCCCCGTAACAGTAGAATGGGAGGGAGATCGGCTGTCATAGCTTCCAACCATGACATGTACTGGAGTGCAGGGGTGTGGTCCCTTGGCACCGGGAGAGTCCTGTGGGGGAAGATATTAGTTGTGGTTGTAGTGTTGTGTACTAAAGTTCAAACTAAAATCTAAGCCTGCATTTGTTTTGTTCAAACCGGGGCGCGGGGAGGGAGGGTCGAACAAGGCAAGCCTGCATCGGCCAAAATCAGGGTAATTTGTGATCGGTGGATCGCAATACTTACACAACTATGAGTTTAGTGTTATCTGTGGAGTTTTCCCGCAGTAGCTCCCCAATTCGAATGTACTGGAGCGTTTTAGCGTCCAATTCCTCGCCCTCTTCGTCTTCGTCAAGCTTAGGGCGGTACTCCATATAGGCGTTGATACTGTGCGGGGGGAGACATGAGTTAGTATACTGTTCTTAATTGAATATTAGTACTGCAAAATCGTTGTTTCTCTTTAATTATGAGTTTAGTACTCCATGTATGCGTTAATACTGGGTGTAGTGTGTACTGTGTGGGTGTGGAATCATTGGTCATTGTTTTATTGGGAACTGTTTAATAAAAAGGGGGGGGGGGCAGGTTAAAAGAAGACAGGGAAGAAGACTGCTCTATTTATACCACCAATACGAGGTGGAGGTCGGTATATAGACAGAATTGAGGTGTCTTGGTGTGTGTGTACATTGTAACACTCTATGTTTACGGCACATGCTAGTGTAAACTCAGTTCGCAGCAGGCTCACATCTCATCTACTCTGTTAATATCTTGTGTTGTCTCCACCCCGACCCGAGAGAGAGAGATCTTCACCACCAATAGCTCTACATGATAAGACTCTATAGCTGAATCTTTAGTTTCCATAGCAACGCACCCTAATGGGGGACCAGGAGCGAGTTCCGATAGTCCCCAATGAGGAGCAAGCCAACTACAATGCCACGAATGACAGTACAGTTAGAATTAACCCTGATACCTCCGGCAGCTCGGTAGCAGCTCCTATCCAAACTGCAGAGCAAGTACAACAAGTTGCTACTACTACTGAACCCGCTGCTCAAACAGCAGTAGCAGCCCAAACCACTGCTCAGGACACCACCACAGAGGCCCAACAGCAGACTGGGGGTGCACCACCCCAATACAGTAGATACAATCTAGGGGGGTATAATGTGAACCCTGAACCACCCCCACTTGATGACAGACCTTTACCAACCAGGACACGCTGGGGTATCCCAGCCCAAAGCCACATCCCCCCTCCTGGATTGTCTGACATCAACTGGTGTTTGGACACCGCAGCCTTCTCAAAGTTCCACAGTCTCCAGCTGGCAGCAGGGTGTCTTGCAATGTTGGGTTCTGGAGCCCAGATCTTTCTAACTTGTGTCATCCAGGCATTTGCCAGCTGCAAGTACAACCTTGACAACTCTGACAAAACTTGGTTACTTTGTTCCATCTTTATTCTGTATCCCTTCGGCTCTTGTTTCCTGGGCTGGACGTCTGATAGATGGGGCCGAAAGTGGACCATGATATTCTCACTCTACGCAGTCCTTATCACTGGGTTGATCCAGGTTGCTGCCTCGGAGTGGTGGATATTGTTTGTGGCACGGTTGTTCATGGGATTCTTCCTTCCCGGGACAACCAACATCCCCCTCATTAACTGGCTAGAGATATCCGCATATCCTCACAGGGAGGAGGGGATGTTAGCCCTACTGTGCCTCTTTGGAGCGGGTGCAGCATATGATTTCTGTCTGGCCGGTATCTTTGTATCCCTCAACAGTGCCTATGCGTACGAGTACATCACAGGTTTGGCTGTGCTACCCATTGCATTTGCCGTTGTCTTTGCCCACTTTACAAGGGAAGGACCCAGGTTCTTGGGGGTGGCGTCAACCCTCAAAGAAGCAGATGAGTCACTACGGGATCACGGTTACACACCGCAAGAGAACCCCAACACCACCATACCCCTCGATATCTACTTCCAGAACCAGCGGGGTAACATTTGTATTGTGTTCAGCTACCTGTGCTGTCCGGTCAGCCTCTTTGCAACACTCTACTTCTGTAACCTTTACATCCAATTTGGAATCATCCTGATCCTCCCCTACATGTTTTATTGGGACTATTGTGGACTTGGTTTTGGTGTGAAGTCTCACGGAACTACCTTTCTGGACTGGCTCGTGGCGTCCCTTACTAATGACTGTGATAGCATCAACGTCAACAGTTTCATCTATCTCCTAGCCGTCTCTGGGTGTATCATTGCAGGTCTGGTGATTGGATATTTTACACAGATGTACTTTGGTAGTCGAGTTACCCTTCTGACCTACTCGATAGCATCTACCATCACCCTCGCCTTTCTGGCGGTGTGTTGGAGCTATATCATTACCATTATAGAACTGGTCCTGGGTCTCATCATAGGTCATGTCTACACAATACTCTCTCTGGGCAAGTGGACTGATCCTAGCGCCAACTTTCATGAGGTCCAGTACCCTGGGGTATATCGACGCATGGGGCAAGATTGGAGCTCTTGTGTGCTGTGGCAATATGTGCCCAATTAGGAGACAGGATGTTGTTGGATGTGGTCTTCTGGACTTTCTTGGCTGTTGGAATTCTGGAAATCTTCTTTGTGTGCTCTGGTAACGGTGGAGGCGAAGGGATCCCGAATATTCGATAACATTCCATCGGACCCTCGAGCCAATGAACCTCCTCCGTTGTGCATGCCACCTGGACCGCCTCCTCCACCTCCCCCTCCTCCCCCACCACCGAGATACGGCCCTCCTCCACCCCCTCCACACCGACCATACTACTACTAAGAGATCAGGGATAGAAACACTCTTCAGAGACATTATAATAGGGAATCATGGGTGTAGAAGCTGTAGTTTGAATACAGTGGACATTTTGTACAGAGAGTAGAGCGTATGTAAATGATAATCCCAGGAAAAGGGAGCTAGAGCTGGCCGCTAAGTGACATTCTACGGACAGTATATTATAGTGACAGATATGTACAGTGAATTATAATAGAGTGTGCTATATGTTTGGGAGGTATACCTTGATTGGGCAGGTTTCTGGTCAAGTCCCACAACAATCTCAACGCTACCAAACTCAATTCTAAATTTGTTGAGTAGAGTTGCCATTCTTATTCGTCCGCTGTGAATTTCCTGTAAAAATATTATAGTTTTTCTGTGTCTAGAAAGTTCTTTTACAAGATATTGATCCATGCTAAACTGATCTTTATCATACTGCAAAAGATATCTCTTGTAAATCCCTTCTATCCCTTCTAAATCCCTTCTATTCTTTTCTATCCCTTCTAATCGCACTATATTATCACAATCTACAGCTCGTGATAGTTCGAGGGTTCCCCCGAACCCGACATTCCCAGAAAAAGAAGAAGGAGAACTCTTACCCCTTCATGTCCCGCAGCAAAGACTCTCAGTGAAGCGTTCTTCCAGTAACTACTCTGGGTAAGAAGGTAAGGTACCAGAATACTCAAACCACCGTCATCAGACAACCAATAAACATCAATGGACTGCCCTTTGGGTTTGCTTCCATCGAAACCTCGGTATTGCGCCAGGGGAGACTCGTCCGTCTCTTCAGGGGTCTCCATCACATTCATCTCCACATCACCGGGGTGAATTGCAACCGCTGGTGTGTCCTGGAGTGCCTCCTCCTCTCCGTACTGGGAGGATGTGTCCACTGGTACTTCCTCCTCATCTGTGGGGTGAGAGAGCTGGGTTTAAAAGTGTGGGGTGAGAGAGAGAGCTAGAAAGCAGACAAAAGAGGCTGGTAATGGGCCGTTCAGCAGAAGGTAGGACAGTATAATCAAGATAGGATGGGAACTGACAGTACTGTAAGGGGTTGTTGGAATGTTGGAAATGTAACACACATGGCACCTTGTCACAGCATGCTTTAAGGGGGGGGGGGTCACATGTCACAACATGCTTTAAGGGGGGGGGGGGGGAGTCACGTACCATTATTATCAAGCTGTTAAGGGGAGGGGTCACATACCGTTATTATCAAGCTGATCAACACTAAGGGCATCACGGAGGTTAACCTTGGAGGCTTCCTTGGACATGTGGCCGAACCCTTCAAGGTTATCATCAGGGCTATTCTTTAGGTCCAAACCCTCCCTTACTCTCAGCAATCCTAGGAGATGATTGGTTATATATATTATTTACAGAGCTAATCATAGCGCTGGCAAGCGCCCGAGGCCCAATCCTCTCTCCCTCAAGCCATCCTTTCCTTCGAAATGTCCATTTTCCAAGCATTCTTCCTTCCAGTAAATGGGAAATCGAAGTTCCGATTAAACAAGAATTATTGCATTATGTATTCATAATGCTTTGTTTCCCTGCCCTACCGTTTCACATGTCAGTGACATTGTCACTGCCAACACTGGCAACAGGAGCAAGGCTTGGTCATAATGTAATGTGAGATGCATACGATCTAGCTGTCAGTATACTTCTCACATAGCTTAGAGTTAGCTAGCTCCCAATCACATGACACTTGCTAACCAGCTTTTGACATTCCAACTTCACTACTTATCTAACATCTCACACTCGACTCGCAAGATGAAAATGTGTATGTAACACGCGAAACGCGCGGCAGAGCATTTCATGTTTTGTTGAGTGGTGCGCGCACACACGTCCATCAAACTGTGTCAATGAGGTGTTTGATGAAGGAGTAGCTCGTCACTGTGCGCGCGGCTCTAGTTGCTACACCGTTGCCCTCGCAACGAAAGTGTGACCAAAAATGTCCCTCTACCGATTAGTTAGTATACCAAAATGTCGTTTTCGAATTCTAACCCTGCTATGCCTTTCACCCGGGCAGGGAAAAAATTTTTGAAATAAAGTCTAAAAAAAGTCAGAATTTTCTCCTTTGAATTCTTGCAATGCGATCACCCACGATGGACCACCCGCCGTAACTTTGTAACTACCCACTATTATATTACTGTGCACTACCCACTATTATATTACAGCTTGGACACTAAAATAGTTAATTTACTAGCTAAATAGCTGCCCACGAAGACAATTCTGGGAATCTCAGTGAGATCAAAGGAATAAAACGTAGCAGGTGAACTTTCGCCCACCCGCTATCATGGTTACTATTTTTAGTAAGCAGGTCTATTTCTAGCCGATATAAAGTTGATGAAAGATGGGCTATTCAAAATACCCTTCGGTCGGGTTGTATTATATCATATGCCCTTCTTGCTTTGCAGATCGGGTAGTGGCGGGATAAGACATATAAAATAATATAAACCCGATACATTGATAAACCCGGGTTTATTGATTTCCAGTGGGGTCCTTACCAACTGCATATGTGTGATCGAAGGCGTCCTTGATAATATGAACATACTCCTCAACCATCTCTTTACTTTGCTCTCTCCACTTCTGTTTGAAGCCCATAATCACTGTATTGGCCTTGATAACACCTGCAATACGGGGTGAAGGGGATTTTAGACTATTGGGGGGGGGGGGGGGGGTATTTGATAACACCTGAAATACGGAAGGGGGTGTGATGGACATGTAGGGGTTATAGACTCTTGCAGGGGGGTTTGGGTGGAAGGGGTTATTGAACATGTTGGTAGTAATTTAGAGCAGGGGAGATCAGAGCCATACACAAGACTTTAGCTTTTGTCACGGCGTTAATAGAACAACGCGTTTAATGACTCACAGTAGTAAGTGGGGCTAACATTTTACCATGTATGCTTACCTATTCCATTACTCTGCAGGAGACACCTAACTCCGTCCCTGAATGAGCTACCAGATACAGGGACGTGGAATGCCTTGACCTTATTAGAAACCAGCCACTCAGACTCATTATAACAAGAAGGGTTCTTGTAAAGGGTGGGTACCACCTGGCCGCATACCATTACACCATACCCCTTACTTATCTGAGAATGGGAATTAGAGTCAACACATCGTGGGGCTGGGGCTGAGTTATATTGGTCGAATATATCGGATGCTATAACATCAATTTAAGACTGACAGAGAACCCTGCAGGGATCTTCTTGAATATCTTTAATAACTTACATCTTGCATAAAGTTTACGAGTCGTGGCCGAGAGGACGGGGACCCCGTGAGCACAAGGAATTGAGGTCTGAAGTTTTTAACGTGGTAACTCAGACCAGAGAGTTCATGGACTAAAGACAGAGCGTGGTTGTACTTGAGGGCTTGTTTTGAGCTACCCCAGTTGACCGCTGTGGGAGAGATTGAGGTGTTTGGGAGGTTGAATCTGGATAAATAAGTTTATCACACTTTGGTACGGTGTACTTAAGTATTTGAACAAGAATATATTCTCTCTTACTCCCCATCCCTAGAGATGCGTCGCGTGCGACAGTCTAGTCTGAGAGAGTAATAGCGCACAAGAGAGAGAAGGAGGGGGACATCGTACCCAAAAGGAGCTCCTCCGTGTACCCCTTACTACCCCCTTACTACCGTGGTTACCATGGCTACCCCCTCACTTACGTGGTTTGCTGTACTGGATATATCGGTATAGCACATAAATGAGTACTACGGTAATAAGGGCGGTCCACCAAGACGTGATAAACATGACTGTGGCACACAGGATAGTCCCACACAGAGACGTCCACGTGTTGTAGTATTTATAGGATGGACGCCAACCTGGGAGAGGGAGTGTCATGGGGAGTTAGAAGGCTGGAGGGGAGTTAAGAGGATGGAGGAGAGTTAGAAGGCTGGAGGGGAGTTAGAAGGCTGGAGGGGAGTTAGGAGGCTGGAGGGGAGTTAGAAGGCTGGAGGGGAGTTAGAAGGCTGGAGGGGAGTTAGAAGGCTGGAGGGGAGTTAGAAGGCTGGAGGGGAGTTAGGAGGCTGGAGGGGAGTTAGAAGGATAGAGGGGAGTTAGGAAGCTGGAGGGGAGTTAGAAGGCTGGAGGGGAGTTAGAAGGATAGAGGGGAGTTAAGAGGCTGGAGGGGAGTTAGGAGGCTGGAGGGGAGTTAGAAGGCTGGAGGGGAGTTAGGAGGCTGGAGGGGAGTTAGGAGGCTGGAGGGGAGTTAGGAAGCTGGAGGGGAGTTAGAAGGCTGGAGGGGAGTTAGGAGGCTGGAGGGGAGTTAGAAGGCTGGAGGGGAGTTAGAAGGCTGGAGGGGAGTTAGAAGGCTGGAGGGGAGTTAGAAGGCTGGAGGGGAGTTAGAAGGCTGGAGGGGAGTTAGAAGGCTAGAGGGGAGTTAGAAGGCTGGAGGGGAGTTAGGAGGCTGGGGGAGTTAGGATGCTGAAGAGAGTGACAGAGTGAGTTGTTAATATGGGATGGACAATAATTGTTATTTAGTAAGTAAGTAAGTAAGTAAGTAATGTATAGTATTTATTGAGTTGTCAGTACTCGCCTGGTGAGTTGGATAGGGATGCCTCAAAGCAGCTGTAGTTGATAAGAGTGTACGAAATAAGGAAGAAGTTGGTGATGATTGGTGCGATAGCATTCAGCTCTGCTACACACACAAACGCCCCTGCGATCAGAAGAGCAAGAGCATATGCTCTGTAGGGCTCTTGTGCAGAACCGTATCCCTTTCCAAAGCCCCCGATATATGGAAACAGCTTGTCTTTACACACCGCCTGGGAGGAAGGGAGGGAGGAAGATATTATTATCGAGTTCCGAACCGAACATTTTAATCAGCTTGTGCATATAATGTGCTGTTATGTTCTAACCCTCCTTTAGATTTGTGATGAAAAGGGGATCGAGCTAGGCATATAATGTGACCTTACTTGGTATGTGTGCCACACAGTTGACAAGTGTAGCTCAGTGAGCTCACACCACGCATTGTGAGGGTTTGGTAGTTGAATTGTTCATACTAATACTTTCGGGACACAGACACATACTTACGGAGCACAGACACAGTGTCAAGCGACTTAATTTGATGGATCAAGATAGTTACCTGGAAGACTTTGGGAGCGCTAACAAGGGACGCAAGAGCAGAGGAGAGTGTAGCAGCGAAGATACCAGCAGTAATAATGGGCCCATAACCAGAGATCATGGCCATGGTTTGAAAGCTGTTTAGTAGACCGTGGGTACAGTTCATCTGAATACCACCAAATACACAGTTGGTTATGTCATCCAGGGTGCCCGGGAGAACCATGTCGGTCAGGTTTCCAGTCGCAGCCAGTAGGGTCGTGGAACCTGTGTGATGGAGTGATGATGAATGATAATCATTTGCCCGCCCTATCTCACATGGTTATTTGCTAGTCTCGCGCGCACAACCCTCCATATGGGATATCGCGCGTTACATACACGACACAATAGGAGCTGCAGCTGCATTGCACCTACCGCGGTGGCAAATGATTAGAGAGATTGGCTGCATGTGGTATAGCATGTGGTACATTGTGTACTACCTACACCATGTACACACTTAATTGGAAAAGAGTATGAATTAACATCCTTCTCTTTACTAGATTAAGACGCGTGGAAGAGAGAGAAAATCAGAAAATCCTTTCCCATGAAAACTACAAAATTTAGGCGCTGTACTTTTTGAAATCACCGAACTCGAATGCCACCTGATAGTTGGTACCTGCTACTCCATTTCCCCGCAGTAATAATTCCATTTTATCAATGTAATACAGTCAGACCCCGATTTACCGGGGTGCAGGTGCTCATGCTCGGGGGGAAACGGTTTTGCCCGGTATATCGGGGTCAAATACTGTTAACTTCTTATATCGGGGGAAGTTTATCCTCCCGGTAAATCGGGGCCCGGCTGTATATATGTACCTGACTGTATGGCGAAGATAATGTATGCGATAGTAGAGATGATAATTGATATAACGGTTCCCTTTGGGATGGCATGGCTTGGATCCTTCAAATCACCTGTGAGCAAATCACTCAATAATGGGGGATAATTCTTGGAAAAAACAACACAAATAAACCGGGGATAAAAACTAACGGATACATTACCAGGTCAAAGAGTTACCGATGGTAACCATGGTAACTAGGGGGAACTATGGTAACTATGGTAACTAGGGGGAACTATGGTAACCACGGTAACCATGGTAACTAGGGGAAACTATGGTAACCATGGTAACTAGAGGGAACTATGGTAACCATGGTAACTAGGGGAACTATGGTAACCATGGTAACTATGGTAACCATGGTAACTAGGGGGAACTATGGTAACCAGTACCTGAGATGTTAGCTCCGGCCATGATTCCTGTTGCTGCAGGGAAGAACACGCTGAAACATGTCATGAAGTTCTCTCCCTCTTGGAAATGAGGCATCATATTGTACTTTAGTACCGTGACTGCGGAATGAGGATTCATTACTGTACTGTTATTGGACTCCGAAGAAGGATTAATTAATGCGAACTAGTTCATTTTAGCAACTTTGAGGGAGTCCATAATGAGTTTCTTTGTGGAGAGTTACAAAGAAAAGCTCGATGGATCAGACTACTAACTCAGGGGGTCCGAGAAGAAAGGATCATAGTTATAACATGTTCCCTCTCAGACTACAAACTCCTCTCACCCTCAACTCACCATTATACCCCACAAATCCCCTGGCCTCCTTCCAATCATTAGAAATGAAGGTCCCTGCTACGAAGTTAATCATGGCGATGATGAGCATCAAGAGAAGGAAGAACTGCGCCTTACTCTCCCATGCCATTCCTGCCATTGAGATTCCAAACAGAAGAAGGAGGGTGATAAGACCCCATATTCTCATGTCGTTCATGTTGTTTCCGGTGATTGAGAACCCAGCCTGGACCTAGAGAGGGGGAGGTATTTTGATAAGATAGTATCTACATTATCATGTTAGGTGCAGTAAAGCCTTTTTTGCTATTTAATCGCCGGCAAAAAAGATGTAAATTGAAAGTAACCAATTCCAAACCCCTTGTACTGGACCACCCTCCCCTAGCCTGGTACTGGTCTCTCTTTTGTTCCTCTCTTTCGTAGATTTTACAGGTTAGATTTAATTGGGTTTACGTAGAACAAGGATTCTGTCTCAAAATAAAGCCCTGTCTAGACCCCGTCTAGACAATAGAAAAGAGTCAAAAGACGTGAATATAACCTAGTTATTTAAGTTAATGTTATCATCCAAACAAAAACTTAGAACAATAAAGAGCCAAATGTTGCAGAGTCAAACCATCGGATAGAATAGCCACTTGCTAATGAAATCTACTAAAGAGATGAACAAAAAAGATGAACAAAAAGAGAGGGCTGAACAAAGGGAGAACACCTGCCACCAACAAAAAACTAGTATAAAAAGTGAGTGGCTATATCATCCTAGAGCACCAGATCAATCAACATGAATGTTGTTATATTTCTTTGTCTGTTTGGAGGAGCCCTGGCAGCCCAGGATGCCTTTAGGGAAATTCTGAAAAGCAACAAGAAAACCCTCCAGGCTCTACTCATCTTACAAATTCACGGAGGGACTCAGCTATGGTGCATCCGAGGATAAAATGAGGTTCAGGCTGTTCCGGAAGAACGCCCAAGAGATTGTTCAACTACAACGAGAACAGTGTACAGCGCCGTCTTTGGACTCAACTTCTTCTCTTCCATGACTGAGGCTGAGAAGCGGCAGTACCTTGGACTCAACATTCACTGAAGAGGCCCCAAACGCCCCTGCTCTGAAGAACAGTGGATTTGTAGCCCCCGAGAAAGGTCCTTTGGACCAACCTTGGTGGAGTTACAGAGGTCAAGAACCAGGGATCTTGTGCATCATTGCTGGACCTTCGGAGCTGTCGGAGGTCTTGAGACCCGATACCATATCGCATCTGGAGTGTCTGAGGAACTTCGCCGAGCAGGAGTACCTGGACTGTGTCTACGAGACACGAGACGGATGCACTGGAGGTTTGCCTGGTCATTGTTACGATTATTCCATAAAGTTTGGTGGTCGACTGGCTTCCACTGCCAATTATCCCTACCAAGCTACTGATCATGGTTCCTGCAGAGGAAGTGACAAGGCGGACGCTATGATCTCTGCTAAAATAACTGGAAAAATAAGGGTCCCTAAGGGTGAATCATCCAATATTCATGGCTCTTGTTGACGGAGCCCTGTCTGTGGCTTTCAAGGTCACCTCCTACCTCCGTCAGTACAAAAGGGGCGTCATCAAGGACGAAACCTGCGGAGGAATGCCCAACCACGCTGTCACCGCTGTGGGTTACACCTCCAAGTTTGTTCTGGTGAAGAACTCCTGGGGATCCAGCTGGGGAGATAACGGTTTCATCAAGTTCACCCGGGGATACCACAACTGTGGCCTTTTCGATTCCTCCTACTACCCTATCCTCTCCAAGACTGGTGTACGTGACAGCAACTCTGACGCTGCCACGTCCCTACCGACCCTCTGAGGATGACGAGGTTCCCCAGTTGTAAAGACAGGGCTGTGAACTGTGAGCCGTCATTTTGTAAAACCCCCGAATTGAGCGAGAAATGGTGTCGCAGTACCTGTGACCAGTGTCCAAAAGATGGTCAGTGATAAAAATTTGGTACTGTGATGTGTTCCGATGGCGTCTGCCGACAGGATTGCAAGAGTCCTAAAGTAATACTACTTGTTCAATGTATGAGAGACTATTGATAATTATGGATAGAAGATATTATTTGTTTTGTCCAAAAACTTAATTTTGGCAAGTATTTTACTTGATTCTCTCTCACCACGCCCCGAGGGTTAGAAAATAACAATCCCAAGTGGTGGTGGTGCAGGTGGGCTATAATAGCGTGCCAAACCCCATAGAGCAGAATAACAAATCTTACTTGGAGTAGGTCTACGAGGGTCTCTGCAAATCCGACAATGTACATTGACACTGCTATGGCATTGGCGATGGAGAATATAATACCAATCGCACCACCTGAAAATAAAAAAGGGTTTTAAAACGTGGTTCACACCTGCAGCTTAGAGTGGTTATTAATAGGAACCGGCGATACCGGATATTTTTTTCTCGATTCGATCTCGATCTTTTTTTGGACTACCAAAATTTTTCGATTCGATCTCGATTCGATCTTTTGGGGTTCAAAAATTTTCGATTCGATCTCGATTCGATCTTTGAGCGTTCAAAAAATTTCGATTCGATCTCGATTCGATCTTTGAAAGTTCAAAAACTTTCGATTCGATCTCGATTCGATCTTTCGGGTTTCAAAAAATCTCGATTCGATCTCGATTCGATCTTTGAGGGTTCAAAAAATCTCGATTCGATCTCGATTCGATCTTTCGGTTTTCAAAAAATTTCGATTCGATCTCGATTCGATCTTTGGGGGATCAAATAATATCGATTCGATCTCGATTCGATCTTTGTGCGATCAAAATCTTTCGATTCGATCTCGATTCGATTCGATCTTTCGATTCGATCTTTGAAAGTTCAAAAACTTTCAATTCGATCTCGATTCGATCTTTCGGGTTTCAAAAAATCTCGATTCGATCTCGATTCGATCTTTGAGGGTTCAAAAAATCTCGATTCGATCTCGATTCGATCTTTCGGTTTTCAAAAAATTTCGATTCGATCTCGATTCGATCTTTGGGGGATCAAATAATATCGATTCGATCTCGATTCGATCTTTGTGCGATCAAAATCTTTCGATTCGATCTCTATTCGATTCGATCTTTCGATCCTTCGATTCGATCCTATAATATCGCCGGTTTCTACTGGATAGGAACCGAGATTCTTCTCGATCCCGATTCGATCTTTGGGTGACCGATCAAAATTTTTCGATTCGATCTCGATTCGATTTTTGGGGAATCAAAAAATATCGATTCGATCTCGATTCGATTTTTCGGGGTTCAAAAAATTTCGATTCGATCTCGATTCGATCTTTGGGTGATAAAAAACTTTCGATTCGATCTCGATTCGATCTTTTGGGGTTCAAAAACTTTCGATTCGATCTCGATTCGATCTTTGAGCGTTCAAAAAATTTCGATTCGATCTCGATTCGATCTTTGAGGGTTCAAAAAATCTCGATTCGATCTCGATTCGATCTTTGGGCGGTCAAAAAATCTCGATTCGATCTCGATTCGATCTTTGGGCTCAAAAAACTACTCGATTCGATTCGATTCGATCCGATCTCTCGATCTTTCGATTCGATTCGATATTATCGCCGGTTCCTAGTTATTAACCATGTCGTTAGAGTTTGCCCTATACAATTTTAATGTACAGGGATTACAGAGTGTTTGTGAAGTACAGGTATTTTACTCGATAAAGTGTGTGGGGGATGCAGCACAATTAGATTCACCCAGCACTAACCGAATTCCGGTCCGAGAGATCGGGATATGAGGTAGTAAGCACCACCTCCCTTTACCTCCCCATTAGTACAGATAGCTGCTAGACTCAGCGTTGTTAGGGTGGTTACTAGGGCAGACAGCATGATGATACCAATGGCCAGACCTGGAAGGGAGGGGGAGGTGTTTAGTTAGTCACAACTTGGGTTAGAAGATGGGTTTATTTGATGAGAGGATTTATATGGTACCCGCGGCATATTGCCTTGAAATGCACATCCCAGGTAGTTTTGTGTACCAGATAAATTCATACAACAACAACCAGTTTCCTACTACCACCCTCCCCCGCTATGTAAACAGAGGAAGCACGTTTTAGCTCACATCCTATACCCACCTCCCAATTATGTTTTATGAGTGTGTGTGTGTGTGTGTGTGTGTGTGTGTGTGTGTGTGTGTGAGACAGGGGGCGGTAGAGGAAGGGACGGCCCTTTCTTTCTGTATACTTCCTGCTTCACTAAGGCCCCCTATTACTTTGTATAATATCGGCACGTAGCTCGTGTCTTTATATTGTGTTCGAACAAAAAACTAGCACAATTTGATCAATGGTCTTATGCGGCTATTGTAACAGGTTAGCCACATCAATAGCCATACATTAGCCACCATGTTAGCCACATCAAATTGTGTGTTTTAGAAATTGTGGCGGGAGGGAGTTTGGGGATGTACCAGAGAGAATGTTTGTGTGTGTGTGTGAGAGAGAGAGAGAGGGAGAGAGTGTGTGTGGGATAGTTCAAACTAATGATGTGTGGCGCACCACATGAGATATGTACAGGTGTTTACCAGAAAAAAAAGTAGGATTGAAGGGAGCTGAGATAGAGAGATGACGAGTGATAATGAGAAAAAAAGGAAAATATAACAGGTAAATGCGAGAAAAGATAAATATAGGTAGAAACAGATATTGGTCTACTCAAATACCCATTTCTTTCTAACGAGATAAGTTACACACAGGAACCGAACCTACATTTTATGTTTACTACCCCTCAGTGAGGGTAAAAGAGCAACTAAGGGTGAGGGGCCTTCCCCTTAATTGCTCTTTTCCCCTTGGCGCAAGCCAAGGTAGCGACACCAAAAACAAACACCCTTTCCCTCCCATCTCCTTACCTATTCCTGCATTTCCTACGACCCATGAGATCCGGATAAACAACATCACTCCCCAAATGTTCAGAAGGCACCTCATTAACACTCCCTGCATCCACCCCAGCTTTATACCGCCACCATTCTCCGTCTTGATCTTAGGTGTCTCCGGCTTTGGAAGACGGCTCTTTCCCGCTCTGATCTCCTCCATTGTAGGTCGTGACTGGCCCTGTGAGGAGGGGGGGGGGGGTTAGAAGGGGGGGGGGCTCTTTCCCGCTCTGATCTCCTCCATTGTAGGTCGTGATTGGCCCTGTGAGGAGGATGGGGGGGGGTTAGAAGGGGGGCGGCTCTTTCCCGCTCTGATCTCCTCCATTGTAGGTCGTGATTGGCCCTGTGGGGAGGAGGGGGAGGTTAAAGCGATGTAGGGAGTGGGGGTAGGAGGGGAGAGGGGTATAAGGTGGCCCTGTGAGGAGGAGGGGAGGGGGGTAAAGCGATGTAGGGAGAATGTCAGTTGGGGTAGTAGGAATTAGGATATGATTGGTCCTCTCGAGAAGAAGGGGGGTGTTAAATCTCTGTGTGGGAGTGGGGGCTAACCGGTTTAGAAGGGAAGGAATTGAGATGAACAGTGAATGAGTTGATATATCAGAAACTTGATTGAAGAATATCATTTGTGGTATTTTTAGCAACCTAATTTAACTCTTAATACTAATTTCATCTCTCACTACTCTCTCTCTCTCTCTCTCTCTCTCTCTCTCTCTCTCTCTCTCTCTCTCTCTCTCTCTCTCTCTCTCTCTCTCTCTCTCTCTCTCTCTCTCTCTCTCTCTCTCTCTCTCTCTCTCTCTCTCTCTCTCTCTCTCTCTCTCTCTCTCTCTCTCTCTCTCTCTCTATCCATCCTTTCCAACTGCGTTTAATCCTCCATTCTCTCTCACACACACTCCTAACTGGCTAGAGTTAGTACACGCACTGTCTTCCCCACCACTTAGTAGTCTCGCTATGCAGAGTGTTTAGTGGTATAGCTGTGTACATGTTTTATGCTGCATGTTGGGGTGTGTGTTGGGTTATATTGAAGCGCTTCCGGGGAGAGGGTGATGGTGTAATTTTCTGGATCAGTGGGAAGAGTGATGAGAGAGAAATAAAGAGAAAAAGTAAGAGAGAACTAAAGAGAAAGAGAGAACTAAAGAAAGAGAGAGGAAATGTAGTAAAATAGTGATGACAAGGCGGCTGTATCATGTCGTCTATACATTACATGTACATTGTACTATACAATACCATACCTGGCTGCTGACATGTCGATAGAAGGCTGTCTTGGGTGCGAAATCCAATGTCTCAAAGACTTTGTAGGTGAAAGTTGACCTGAAAGAAAGGACAGTGTAGCATGTTAACAATTTTAAAAACAGCACACATCACCACACCTTGCTTGTGGTGCGAACAGATGCAACTTTTTCTGATGCAAAATCTTCAGCAACGTCAATGGGAAGTTAATGTTTTATTGTATTTTTGTGAGAAATAAAAAGAAGCACACACACACAACGAACACACACACAGCGCGTCAAGCAGACACAAAGAGAAAATGAACAAACCTCTTTGGGATTCAAAATCACATAAACAATAAACATATGTTTTGGTGCTACTGTTTTCTGGCAAATTGTTGCAAAAAACGAGAGGGGACGAGGGGTGGGTAGGAGATATAATTGTTTAAATCGTGGGGCTTTGAAGAGAGAAGGTAGTATGAGATTATTATAGACATTGTAGCGCTGGTATTAGGGGGCTAAGAGGTGATTACAGGATTTGTAGCACTCTTGTTATGGGGCTGGGAGGTGATTACAGGAATTTTAGCGTTATATCAAACTGCAGGAGACTCACTGTGATTTATTTTGGTTGTTTTCAGATGTTGTTGAGGAAGTTTGAGATACGTTATCTGCAAACTTGACGCTAAACTCACTGTACAGTAAAGGGGGGCCTATACTTTAGAGCAGGAACCGACCGAAACAAGTGAACAACCAATCAGAACTCGTTATTTAGGTCACGTGACTGGTTATCAGCCAATCAGGGACCAGTATTTTCTGATTCGGTCGGTTCCTGCATTTCAGGCTACTAATTAATCCTAACTAATCTAGTGACTGAACTAGTTAAGAATGTGTAAAATATGTAGTTATTTCAACTTGGAATAATTGGATTATGTTTAGATGACGGCTATACTGACACAGTTTTGTTACACGTAATTTACACTACTTGTATGTCTGATGAAGTTTACGACTAACTGAACTAACTAACTAACTTTATCATCGTGCCATCGTGGTTATCTATGTAACAATGGTAACTATGGTAATCAAAGTGGTTACCAAGTGGTTACCAAAGTGGTTACCATGGCAACTGCATATAAAATACTCACTGTGATTTGTGTTGTGTGCTGTCGTGATTATGAGATGTGACGGTGTCCCCTGCTCCAGCTGAATGATCCTTCTTCTCCTCTTGATCCTCCAGGAAATTCACCTTGAACCTGAAACATCGGGGAATTATTGGAAAATAAATTTCGTTACCAAGGGAAATTGGTTGTCAGGCTCTTTTACTTTCTTTCGTGCACGTTCCCCTGAGGACTAACATGAGACAAGATTTTGGGGTGAAGTTGTACCGAAATAGGACTAAAACGGAGATCTGAGTCGTGTTCGATTTGTCTAAATCAACATGCTTTGTTTTTACATTTTATAAAGAGGTTTAGGATTTAATTTGTGGGCTATGACCTGCTGCAGCTTGGAATTTTGTCAAGTAAAGAAGGGTAAGAGAGATAAAGAACCTAAAAAAGAGAGAAAGAGGGGGGAGAAAGAGAGAGAGAGAGAGAGAGAGAGAGAGAGAGAGAGAGAGAGAGAGAGAGAGAGAGAGAGAGAGAGAGAGAGAGAGAGAGAAAGAAAGAGGGGGGGGGGATAAAGAGAAAGAGAGATAAAGATATTGTCCTTGAAATGTCTTAACTAAACATTACTTAAGTTCCAATCATGTAATGACCAACACATCTAGCTATGTGTGTGGCATGACTTGACTCCCACGTGACCGTGACACGTCACGTGATTACAACTAACCTCGATTCTCGGACATTGTTCTCAAACACTACACCCTCAGTTGGCGGCATAACTTTTACAGGGTGTTTCAAAAGTTATAACGATAGATTATCAGAAAAACGTTAATTCTGAGAGAGCTAGTCAATCGCAGTTATACAGACAAAGGGAAGGAGTGCGGGGCAACAGTTAGCGTACAAGAGAGGAGGGGAAGCATATTTTCATAGATCCTACTGGATAAGAGAGGGACATAGGTTGATGTAGGGAGAGATAGAGAAGAGAGGGTGAGATACTGGGAGAAGAAGAGGGAGAGTTATAGAGAGAGAGGGGAGTTATAGAGAGAGAGGGGAAGAGGAGCGCCAAGGGGGGATGTATGCGGTTCATATGCTAAAACAACAAGGATGAATTAGGAAAGCTTGACAAAAAGGGTGGGATATGTAATAATTGAGAGAGAGGGACTTCATGCAGGTTTCCATAGAAGAGATGGTGAATAGAAAACAGAACGGGAAAGGAACAGATCATGAATTAACACTGGAGTCGGAGGAGCGGCGACTAGGGTTCAAAGGGAAATTACATATGAGGGTTCTGGATTATATCAGGGAAATATGATTTTAATATGATCCCTATGAAATATAGGTGCATAATGTAGCACAGGCTAATGTACACACTGCCCCTTTCAACTGTGTGTGTGACCAGGGAAACCTATGTGTGACCTAGGTAGCAGGTACAAAGAGAGAAATGGAGATTGAGGGATAGAGAGGGATAGAAAGAGAAGTGCAGAGAGGGAAGAGAAGCTAAGAACGCTACCTAGATTGATAGAGAGAGGGGCCTAACTGAGTAACTGCAAAGGGGGCTACAGGAGCTCTAGAGCAAAACGAGTGACGCACTGAGACAGAAAGGAAAGGCGAATAATATACGGCCCTAAACTTATTAGTTAGTAAAACACGATAAGCAGTGCTGCCCGTTCAATGACTCATAAAACCAGAGATAAGATTATGAAAAGAGGTTAAAACTTGACAGCTTCCTTCTTTTTTAAAAGCGGCGCTCCCCCACGTTGTAAATCGCATTACCGATATATGATATATATGCATATCACTATGACTCATGCAGTCTGACACATGGAGTTTAAACAATTTGAATCGAGTAAAACTGGTTTCAGATCGCTTCTGCAAAGATAGCTTTATTCGGTAAATGTGGAGAATGGGGAACGGGGAATAAAATTGTTAAGGCGACGACAGAAAGTGGGGATAATTAAAAACTATCGATGAGTGATAGCTCAGTGAGAAAAAAAACTGAATTATTCGGCCTAGTAATTCGTTCAGAGTCCAGAGACGATTATAATATGAATCTGAGCAGGGATAATGGATAGATGAAAACTACAGTTACCACTATTGAAGTATAAAGTCCCAGTTGACTATCATGTAGCGCTCTATCAATAAGCATGACGATATCCCAATCCCCTCCTGACCCTCCCCGACCCCCATGGTTTAGAAATTACGTCACCAATTTGTCTGCGGCAACATGGGGCCCATATATTACTGCAGACAAAGCGATGACGTAACGTCCAAACCACTATTATATATTTCTGAATATTATGAGTTAGTAGTTACAGTGGCCCCTATAGGGGGTACTAAATTTCCGCCATCCGGAGGGATCTTCCCTCGCTACTTGTGCTCTGATCATTATTATATTGCTGATTCACACTAGATTGATCTTCACACTGTGTATGGGATGCTGAGTTGCCTTGCTCGGCCCCGTAAAGGAGGGTTAGAACTGCTGAGCAGCAGGAACCGACCGAAACAAGTAAACAACCAATCAGAACTCGTTATTTAGGTCGCGTGACTGGTTATCAGCCAATCAGGGACCAGTATTTCCTGATTCGGTCGGTTCATGCTGAACAGGTGACAACAAGGATCTGTGCTTGGATAAATTCAAAATTTTATGCACTCTCCACCTCGACATATTATTCACACCGAACACACATAGTGAGAACAGTATTAAAGAGAATGGGTACTATAGCTCATTATGTACTCACTAGTATAACAGGCTTGCAGCTGCTTGTACAGAGTACTATAGTTTCTAGCAGCAATAGCCAAATCTCCCCCCTCTCTGTATCTCTCTCTCTCTCTCCCTGTTGTACTTCTACCCCTCTTCATCTCTTGGTTACGAAGTTACCCCTCCCTTGCCAGTGCACGAAGATCGCGAGAGGGGTTATTTCGATTGAACACCACTTACCTGATTACCTCATTACTGATACATGATCAGTAAAGGGGTAATCAGTGAAGCAACCAAAAATTGGGTCCAGTGACTTGTTTAGTGACCAGATCGGATCACGGAATCTGATCAGTGTACAAACCGAATACCCCCCTGATTGACCTCTTAGCTGATCACTAATCAGTTTTTTTAATCACGTTCATATTCCATCTCGTGAACAGCTTGTCACGCCAGTATCATGAACACAAATTGAACCCTGTCTCAATGAAATCGGGTCGCATGATGGAATGTAATAGAAGGGCATACTTAAGTGTGACGAAATCGTATGAAAACCATTAACTTTCGTCATCATGACTTACCACCAAAATCGCTTGTCTTCTGTGTTTGCTAACTTACCACCGCCGCCTACACTGAATGACATCGTTAACACATCTACGGACTCCGAAGCCCACATTCTACCCCTGCCACCATTGTCCGATAGTTATATCGAATCGTCTCCTACTGTTGATGAATAAGGTGTGTACACTTGGGCGTAGATCGTCTAAATAGCCCTTATTAGTCCATGCTTTACACATTCCAATTACCTGATTCGTAATCTGATTCGACCATGAAACGGCCATGTCCAATGCTATCACCGAACTATTCCCCGACGCATGGATGCCACTTTCATCTCCTACAAGCTTGGAGGAGGAGGCTAGTACTGATCAACGATTGGAGAAGCAACAGCCAGCTCAGAAATGATGTTCATGAAATCTTCGGCCTACCCTTCCTCCCCAACGATCAGATTATTCCTGCCTGGAGGAGTTTGGAAACAGAACTGCTAGCGAAGCATCCCGCTGTCAGTACATTTTGTTCTTATCTTTGGGACACTTGGATGGATGGACGTTACCCGGTAAAGATGTGGGGCTGTTACGAGCGAACATTAAGAGGAGAACATAGGACGAACAATGTGAGCGAGGGAGGTAACTCGGCTTTGAAACGAGCAGATTCGGTCATAGTAAGCCAGTGCTATGGTCATGGATCAAGAAAATAAGAGACATTCAGGCCAAAACTGACATTATTGTGTTACAAACTTTAGCTGGGAAGTCAAATTCTGGTCGGCGAACCAATTCGCAGATCGAACGTTTGCGATCTATCTATTCTGCTGTGAGTGTTTATGTTTTTACCAGTGACTCAGAGAGAAGAGATTATGTTAGGGGTATGTCCAGATTCACCAAGAGACGTTTGTAAACATCTACTGAATAAGAACTATTTGGATTATATTGTCGAGTTCTTGCAGAAGAGAAGTTTCATGGACTACAATTTTTTAAATTCGATTTGACTTATATAAGGGAGATTTATTTAATATTGAGCCAATTTCTGTAACAAAATTGTTCAATAGTCTGAAAATATAGTATTTTTATCAAATCTACTACAAATAAAATCTCGTGTGGAAGACTGATCATGAAGCAGCTAAGAGGTCAATTAGGGGGGTATTCGGTTTGTACACTGATGAGATCCCGTGTCTCATATGGTCAGTATACAGGTCACTGAACCCAATTTTTGGTTGCTTCACTGATTACCCCTTTACTGATCATGTATCAGTAATGAGGTAATCAGGTAAGTGGTGTGACACCGGTTATTTCGTAACCAACTCCATCTCTCAATAACTTACCTGTTAGAGGATTTGGGTTGGTCCAAGAGGGGCGAGGTGGGTCTGACATCTTCCTCAGACATCTCCCTACAGGAATTGGAAATGAATATGTGAAGGAATTACAAATATGTGAGCAGATAAAAACCAGAGGGAGAGGGAGGTATTATTACTCTTGGCAACAGTATAATACTTATACCAGTTCATGTAATATTATTCAGATTTCATGAACTGCAGTAAGGGATGAGATAGCATAAAAAAGCAATTATAAAAAGATAGAAATCAGAGTATCACGTTGCATTAACAAGTGCTATTGTTCCGGTTCGGATTCTGAATCTGAATAGGCCACCAATGCTGATAAAGTTTCGGATAGTTTCTCAAGCGAATCGTCCGATCCTTGCTCCTCTTCCTCCTCTTCTTCCCCCTCCTCTTCTTCCTCCTCCTCCCTACCAAGATATTCCTCATAATCATCCTCAATATAGGATATAAATTCAGTAATTTCCGGGTGATCCTCCTCGATAGCTAAACTGAGTCGAATTAAAAAGGACATCATTGTATCGAGATTATCTGAGTACTTTTTCAAACCGTTAAAATTACCGTTTATTAATGGAAAAGCGGCAAGAAAGTATTCCTCACACCCAGAGTGTTTGTCCATTAGCCATTCTATAATTATGTTCTGGTCGTATTTTATATGCTTAGCCAGACTGTTTAGCCACATTTCTGGTTGACATAAATCCATGAGGTCACCGAAGAACGATTTTTGTACATTATATCTGATATTGGTCCAGCATATATGGGAGATACATGCTGAGTAGAGACGGGCAGCAGCTGTGAGGCAGGATAGAAACTGATAATCATCGCCTGTCATTATGGAGAGTATGTAACCTTGGTAACGAGATGCACCTGGTATGCATTGATTAAGAAGTGCATTCAGCTCCTCTGAGGGGTCACCAAGATAGCAAGTCAGGTTACGAATAACAATCTCAAGAACAAGGGACTGATGGTAGTGGGTTGGTTGGTCTGTTTGTTCAGTTAGGAAGTTCGAAGATCCAAACAAAACAGTGTTATAAGAGCGTGATTTGGCGTGGCCTAGGAAGGAAATAAAAACGTCAACACTGGAAAATGGGGTGAAGTGACGAAAGATCTTGAGGAATGACTTTTCAAGTACAAAATCTGGACGGCTACCATACCACTCACCAATGCTCTTCAATATAGCATTGTCCTGGTAACTTGAAACCAGTAACAATCCTAGGAGGAGTTTCAAATACTGAGATTGCTCCCGCATATTTTGTAAGTTCATGACATTAGCCATAATGTTATGAAGAGCTTCAGTCAAATCTTTGACATCACCGTTATCAATCTTTCCGTCTTTTAAACTCCGCAGGATTAATGAGGAATGGTAGCAGTTGATGGTTCTGTGAGTGTTTATCAACTTTATCGAATTGCTGACAGAGATATCTTTGAGTTGTGTGGACGCCTCTAGGAGCTCAAACTTTGTACCAAGATAGAGACGGGAAACATCAGTCAAATTAGCCATCCTACAAAGCATTTAAAATGTAATATTCTGGATTCATTCTTCCGTCCAAAAAACACGCCAAGAGGGATCGGATCCCAGAGCCCAAGATAATGTGTTTCTGAGATGATTAAGGAAGTACTTAAACATTTCTGAGTGTTCCCACAACTTTAGAGTTCAAACGTCGCCATAAACAAAAAGTGCTAGCGGCTGGCTAGTGGCTACCGACCGCCGGGCATTCTGTCCGGCATTGTCTCACAAGTCCGGTGTCAAGAGCGATAGTTTAGGGAGGGCTTTAAACTCTGTGAGAGTCTCACAGTGGGGGTTTCAGCCCTGAAGGGTGTAAAGCCATCAGAAGGAGTGTCCGGGCCAGCGAACTGTCAATTGTAAATTCTGGCGTTTTCTCTTTTTGAGAGAATTTTGAAAGTTTGGAAATCACGAAACTCAATTCACTTCGGGGTGCGCGCGTGGTTAATTTTGTCCAAATTGCGCGGCAACAAGACGCCCCGCAGTCAATAATTTTTCGCGCCTTTCTCAACCTTCTCGAAGCCAACCACAAAGAGTGGTCGACTGATAGTTATTGGACGCGGGTTGAAACTCAATGATATAGCTGCCGTATTGGTAAGAAGAAAATTACAGATTCCAAACTGCAAACAGGCATCTCTTTAACACAAACAGCTAAAATCCCAAACACTACTTGACACGCTGAAAATGTCCATTTGAAAATAAATAAACCCAGAAAAACCATCCATATCTCCATAACAGCTATAGAATGCGTCACCTCCTTTCGTGGTAACCATGGTAACAATCACCACGGTAACTAAAACCGTACAACAACATTACTCCTCATCGTCACCTTCTTCCTCGTCAGATTCTTCTGTGAACGGAAATAATTAGATATCATGCAAGGGTCAAGGCGGATTGTCAAAAATCAGGAATTTTCAGCTGTCACCAGAATTAGAGTTTCTAAGCGTGGAGGGGCGGCCGCGGGGGGGGGGGGGGGGGGGTTCAATGTACTGCAGTACATTGTACATTATGTACACTTACCTTCTTCAGCGTTCTCCAACCAGGTCACCATCTTCTCCATCCGAGAGAGGAACTCCCTTTTACCCTTCTGGCTGTGGGTGGTATAGTACCACTTTATTATGGCATCTTCTTCCACCACATTCCCTGAAAGGTGTTAGCCGGTTTCAATTGTATTCTACAGGAGACGTATGTATCAGTAAATTGACCAAGCTAATTGTTTTAAGTCGAATATAACTTGAATAATGTGAGCAACAAAAATGTATTTGTTTTATCCAAACCCTTGAGACAGGGTCGAGCAAGGCAATATTACCATTATAAAGAATGAAAATAATTTTGTTGAAGGTGGCCAGGAAGTTAATGTTGTCGTAGCAAAACTCCTGGATTTTGTTAATCAACTCCCCTTGCATCTTGGGGGTCTTGACAATGGCCGTGAACAGGGGGATGTATTGCTGAGAGAGAAAGGTTTAGTTTGATATTGGTATTTCCCAGTACTAACATATTTCGTGTTTTCCTTGTCTATGATAGGGATTAGGGAGGGAGTGAGAGAAAGAGAAAGAGAAAGAGAGAGAGAGAGAGAGAGAGAGAGAGAGAGAGAGAGAGAGAGAGAGAGAGAGAGAGAGAGAGAGAGAGAGAAAGAGAGAGTGAGAGAGAGAGTGAGTGAGAGACAGAGAGAGAGAAAGAGAGAGAAAGAGAGAGAGACAATATAGAACTGAATGATATACCTTGAGTTCCCGATAGAACCCATCAGATATGGTTTCTTGACCAGCCCACTCTCCCGAGTTGGCGATAGCAGAGAACACTATCTGGAGAGCATATGGCTCTGTAACCTTCCCCTGCTCGACAGCATCTTTGAAGAATTCGCTCATCTGAAAATGTATTTACTATTTAGGCACCACTATTTTATACCACCAGTGTATGCATTGTATGAGTGATGTCATATGCCGAAAATATAAACAGAACCCGGTGTAACGCGCAGCAGTGCAGGACCGTCCCTCTCCATTGGAAAGGCACACGCGCGCCTCAACTTTCTTTGGTGCAAAGTCGTGAGGCGAGAAGAATCAAGCGCGGACGCGGGTAACATGTGACCGAAATGCAAGCCGGAGCAGTTAAAAATTGATATTTTAGTGTGTCTGTGTGTACATTTATAGATATACCTCTGTCATGTTGCACTCTTCTTCATTAATATACCGCTTGATGCGAGATATGAAGTTCTTTCTGTTAGCATTTTTCCTCTGCGCTTTCTGGGGGAATAGAGACACTGTTTAAGTAAGGGGAACAACAACAGGTGATTATATAATGTATGATCTATAAAGCATGGGGGGGGGGGCACATACCACGTGGTCGACTAGCTCATTCATCCCTTTCTCTTGGAAATAGCTCTCAATTTGATCCAGGCTCCTCTTGTGGGCGGGGTAGATGTCCTGTTGAAATTACTATTATCTTTCTATCTTTCTATCTTTCTATCTTTCTATCTTTCTATCTTTCTATCTTTCTATCTTTCTATCTTTCCATCTTTCTATCTTTCTATCTTTCTATCTTTTATCTTTCTATCTTTCTATCTTTCTATCTACCTGTAGTGTGGGGTCTAGGGAGGCCTTCTTTAGGGTTGATGTGAGAGAAGCCATGTCCCTCTCTTCTAGCCAAGTCCGAAACAGACTAGTTGCAAAACTGGCACTGACATCTGAAACAGTTCCATAATTACAGTTTGGAAGTGTCAGTTCATCTCTGTATTATATTTCCTGTTTATAGTATAACGGTGTGGACAGTGAGTGCCAGATCACTAATGCTGTTTACCGTTACTTGCAATGTCACTGTACTAGTGACGTCACTAGTAACATCACAAATGTGAAATGACGTCACTTATTACGTCACAATTGTGAAGTGACGTCACGCGTTACCTCACTACTTACCGTCTTTAACGAGATGGTCCTGGGTCAGGGCAGATAGGAGGGTAGGGGGAATAATCCCCTCAATTAGAAGATGGGCAGTTGCTGAGCCCAATAGCTCCCTTTCTTCATCATTCAGGCAAACCCTCATCACCATCATAATCTGAGAAATTGGGGGGGGGGGATAAAGATAGTGAGAGGGATAGATTTAAAGAGATAGATAGAGAGAGAGAGAGAGAGAGAGAGAGAGAGAGAGAGAGAGAGAGAGAGAGAGAGAGAGAGAGAGAGAGAGAGAGAGAGCGCTGACAGGGAGAGTATATTTTTGTTACCTTGCGAATTTCTTCTCCGAGTGCCTTCTGAAGCCATTTGTATCGTCTGATAAACCTTATAAGGATGTTTGTAAAACTCTTCACATCGCTCTTTTCCTGTTTCGCCAGACAAATCTAAAAAAGGGGGGGGGGGTATGTTGGGATATAATTAGGGGGTAGCATTTGCATTAATTGATACTATCAGACTGATAAGATAATCTGATTATAAGGATCTGTAAAGTATTGGCCCGCCACTGTATCATTAATCATTCATCACTAAGTTTATGATGTGTTCGTTGCTTACGTCGGTTCTAACACCTCCTTCAATTGCACCACCAGCCGCTACAATACCTCCAACAAACAAAACATCCAGAAATACCTCACCGTACCTGAACATGTTAGGGCTAGTAAGATAGTTACTAAAAGGAGAGCAGAAAGAGAGAGCAGGTAAGATCGTTACTTCAACTAAAGAGAGAGCAAGTAAGATCATTACTTAAACATATGGGAGAGCAGGTAAGATCGGTATTTTAACTAAAGAGAGAACATACCGTTTCACGTCAAACTTGACGACTGCGGTCTCGCAGAGGTACTTGCACAGTTGCTCGTGATCGGATCCTACATCTTCAAGGCCAGCGATAATAGCGTCACGAAAAACTTGGGGTTCCCACTTTTCCTTCTCGTCTGGATGGGAGGAGGGGGTTTTTATTAGACAAGATAAACACGAGATATGTTGGTACTGGATGGGAGGAGGGGTATGTTATGTTCTCCTTTAGTCTAGAGGGTAGAACAAGGAGGGGGTGTGAAGAACTCAGTAATGATGGATGAATTTTGATATGAAATTACACCGTTCTCATTTTTCACTGCCATCTTATTAATTATTCATTTCTTTTTCTGGCTTCTTCTATCTATACAATTGTTTATTTAAACAAACAGATTAGAGACTACAGACAAACAAACACAGATTCAAATAGACAAAGTATCAAACAAAAGAACAAACAAACAAACAAACAAACAAACAAACAAACAAACAAACAAACAAACAAACAAACAAACAAACAAACAAACAAAGAACAAACCTCGTTTGCGTGTCTTGTTGCGTGTACCACTTAGCGTAGGTTTGAGAACTTTTCCAGACATTAACTATTGGCCGGTTCTGTCGAGGTGACCGCTAACAATTGGACGGGCTGGTTAGTAGGGGGACTGGGGGAGGGGTGGTTAGGTTTCCAGACATTAACTATTGGCCGGTTCTGTCGAGGTGACCGCTATTACACAAGGAACAGGGCTGGTTAGTGGTTATTAAGAGGGGCTGGTTAGTTGTCATTTAGGGGGCGGGGGAGCTTGAGGGGCTGGTTA
This sequence comes from Hormiphora californensis, assembly GCA_020137815.1. Lineage (NCBI taxonomy): Eukaryota > Metazoa > Ctenophora > Tentaculata > Cydippida > Pleurobrachiidae > Hormiphora > Hormiphora californensis. The sequence continues at coordinate 778,682 of CM035354.1, read as the reverse complement.
GTATTCTAACTATAGGGGGCTGGTTACTAAGGGTAGAGGGGCTGGTTAGTGGTTATTAGGGAGGGGCTGGTAAGTAAGCGGGGGATGGTGGTTTGATGAGAGACAGAACAGAAAAAAACAACTAGTTCCCAGTTTCAGCAGCATGATCTGTGAACAACTCAATATAAAAATATTTGTCTCTTTATTATTTCAACACACACTTTCCACGGCGCTACTGCTGGGCATCACACATTACACACAAACATATATAAAGCAGCGTACATCTCTCTGCAGAACTCAGCTGCACGACACTCGCCCCCGGTGATCATACAATACAGTCGGACCCCGATTTAAGGGTACGCTAACCAAAAATTTTTTTCGAGTGCAGGGAAATCTCTCACCGTAGGGTTGTAGGCCATACCAAGGAGACCTCAAATATGCAATTTTAGCCCTTAAGTCGAATTCATATTTTTGCTACAGCTGTTTAAAAAATGTCCTGAAAATACGTTTTTGGCATCTCAAAATTTTTTTTTCAAAGATAGGAGCATGAAAATTTGGGGATTTGAAGAGGACATGAAGGTGAATAACCACAAAAAATTTTTTTGCAATCCGAGCTGATTTCCGGTCCTGAGATGGATTTCTTTTTTTCCACTTTAACGCCCTATTTGGCAAAGTTCCGAAAACATGTGAAAGCTGTAAATTGGTGAAAAGTTGCGTCTAACGATTATCTAAGTGGCCATAAATTTTGGGCGTGTCCTTATTTGAGATAAGCTGTACGGAGTTTTTTTTGTGAAAGCCGTCATTTCAGAAATAAATAAATTCCCTGTATCTCAAAAACGGCTGATCGTAGAGACCTGAGACTATGCTTAAACGATTCAGAAGGTCCGATTTTGGGGGGGTCTTCTGAGAGACATTTTGCTCCTACTTCAACCGTTTTTGCTGTAATTGCGAAAAACAATAACCCATCTTCGCCATGGTGGATTTTTTGTGATTTTGTTTTTGATGATTATAGGGACCCATATGGACCAAATAGTGAAGGAATTAGCTTGTTAGACATTTTTCCATAGTTTCGGTCCTTTCTTAGCTAAAATTCCCTAATTACAGGATATTGGAGTTTAGCTTTTGCCCTTTTCATAGAATTTGTTTTTCGCAATTACAGCAAAAACGGTTGAAGTAGGAGCAAAATGTCTCTCAGAGGACCCCCCCAAAATCGGACCTTCTGAATCGTTTAAGCATAGTCTCAGGTCTCTACGATCAGCCGTTTTTGAGATACAGGGAATTTATTTATTTCTGAAATGACGGCTTTCACAAAAAAAATTCTGTACAGCTTATCTCAAATAAGGACACGCCCAAAATTTATGGCCACTTAGATAATCGTTAGACGCAACTTTTCACTAATTTACAGCTTTCACATGTTTTCGGAACTTTGCCAAATAGGGCGTTAAAGTGGAAAAAAAGAAATCCATCTCAGGACCGGAAATCAGCTCGGATTGCAAAAAATTTTTTTGTGGTTATTCACCTTCATGTCCTCTTCAAATCCCCAAATTTTCATGCTCCTATCTTTGAAAAAAAATTTTTGAGATGCCAAAACCTTATTTTCAGTTCATTTTTCAAGCAGCTGTAGCAAAAATATGAATCCGACTTGAGAGCTCAAATTGCATATTTGAGGTCTCCTTGGCATGGCCTACAACCCTACGGTGAGAGATTTCCCTGCACTCGAAAAAAAATTTTGGTTAGCGTACCCTTAACGGCCCCTGATTTAGCGGCACCCCGATTTAACGGCAGCCTAATTTTCCCCCGATATAGAAAATCAACAGTATTTGACCCCGATTTAGCGGACACCCCGATTTAACGGACAAAACCCTTTCCCCCGAGGCTGCCGTTAAATCGGGGTCCGACTGTATATCAATGTGAGAGTGGACCGAATCAGAATTGGACAAGTTTGTTGTAGGTAGTAGAGATTAGCTTTCTGAGCATTTTGCGTTTTTGCCGCTCAAAATCGACCCACCCATCACTGAGATATTTTTGTTATGTTGGGAGAACTCCTGTTTAATCAGTATGTATAAAACATAATAGAAACAATCGTCGTGTTTTATGTACTAACACATTCTGAATATAAGCAGTGAGGTTGACATGTCCATGCACAGAAGCAGGGCAATGCAAGCTAGCATATTAAAAATTTTAAGAATGTGTTAGTAAAACACAATGATTGTTTCTATCCTGTTTGGTAAATACTGATCCAGCAGGAATTCTCCCAACATAACAAAAATATCTCAGTGATGGGTGGGTCGATTTTGAGCGGCAAAAAGCTCAGAGACCTATTCTCTACTACCTACAACAAACTTGTCCAATTCTGACCCGGTCCACTCTCACTTTAATGTGGCACACTCTGGATATACACGGAAAATATAATAAACCCGGGCACACACGGTAGTATAGTGGGAATCTGAGCTATATCAATATACATACAATAACACACACACACAACACCCAATTTGAAATTATTTTCGGTACAAATAGTTTTATCATATTAGAGTGATCAATAATGAGGACAATGAAATCTCAGTAACCACGGCTACATTTATATTTTGGAAGTCATTATTGATCACTCTCCCGATCATTACATTATTTCCCAGTTATAACATTAACAAAACATTGCCACTCATCAGTTTATCCAACGAATAAATCTTGTATTCATCTCTGAAATCTATCTCTGTCTCTTTTTCTCTTTCGTTCTTTCTCTCATTTTCACAAGGTCGCCTCTAGAGGAGGTCACTATAGGTACTCAATGACTTTCTTTTGATAAAATAGCATGTATGCTTCACTGTTCTTCACCGTCTCTTTAGGTACACTGGAAGGGTAATAGTTTAGTATAGTCAGGAATAGAAAGGGTAGAAGTTAGGAATAGAAAGTGTAGAAGTTAAGAAGCTGATGAATTTAAAGAAAGATCAATCTAAATGAATCCCTTTTTACCTCGTCAAGTAGGTATCATCACATCTGAACCACTGTTCCCCTGCATGTAGAATGTAGTTGATGTAGTGGCCGGAATCATAGGTGCCCATGTGGTTCACAACCGCGAACAGACGGTACAATCCGACCTCCTCGGTTATCTGGGGAATGTGAGGAGTGTGGACAGTGTGGACACAATGTGAGGAGTGTGGACATAGTGTGAGGAGTGTTGACACAATGTGAGGAGTGTGGACAGAATGTGAGGAGTGTGGACAGAATGTGAGGAGTGTGGACACAATGTGAGGAGTGTGGACAAAATGTGAGGAGTGTGGACACAATGTGAGGAGTGTGGACAGAATGTGAGGAGTGTGGACACAATGTGAGGAGTGTGGACAGAATGTGAGGAGTGTGGACAGAATGTGAGGAGTGTGGACACAATGTGAGGAGTGTGGACAAAATGTGAGGAGTGTGGACACAATGTGAGGAGTGTGGACAGAATGTGAGGAGTGTGGACACAATGTGAGGAGTGTGGACAGAATGTGAGGAGTGTGGACAGAATGTGAGGAGTGTGGACACAATGTGAGGAGTGTGGACAAAATGTGAGGAGTGTGGACACAATGTGAGGAGTGTGGACAGAATGTGAGGAGTGTGGACAGAATGTGAGGAGTGTGAAAACAATGTGAGGAGTGTGGACAGAATGTGAGGAGTGTGGACAGAATGTGAGGAGTGTGAAAACAATGTGAGGAGTGTGGACAGAATGTGAGGAGTGTGGACAAAATGTGAGGAGTGTGGACATTATTACCTGTTTTGGGTTACGTATGGAGCTAGTCAAATAAGGACTAAGATCCAACTCAAAGGGAAACTCTAAGGGGTTACTAAGCTTCCTTGTTTTCTTGCTGTGTCGAAATCTCTTGACGTGAATGCAAACAACTATGGGCACACGTTTCAATGATAGCCTCTTTGTCCCCTCTTGTGGAATACCACAGTTACTGCACCTGCAAAATCACATGAATTATTACTCACTCTCAGGCTCATTATATAACAGCTATTATATAGAAACACTTGACCGTCGCGTCTCCCAGTCAGTAGTTAATACGCACTACTCCCAGCCAGTAGCTAGTTACCCTGGGAGGGTAGTTACCTGATTTTCGCCTCAGCGCCCAGTCTCTCCGGTCTAGTAAATCTGTCTAGACACTCCTCAAGAGTTACTGACCCAGAATCTTCCTCACTGGGATCACTTTCGGCACTGAGGCTGCTACATACACTGGCACTGTCAGACGCTTTATCTGCTCCATCAGACTGAAAAATGTGATGAAATGTTTAGAAAACCAATTTAATTACAAATTGTATGATATAGGAGGAAAACCATCGCGTGGTAGATCAAGCTTAACATACCGAAACAAGATCAACTGATACATCCCAAAATGGGTCCACAGTTTCACTAGTGTGTCTACAGGTGTGGCAAGTCAGGTCAGACTGCATACGGCCAGTAAATATTTGGTGGATGGCACAGGTACATGGTGCACGGGAGGAGGTTCCATTGCTGACACCGTGCTCCTTCACCAGGTGATGATGCAGAAGATCTAGAATAAGGAGGGCCGAGTTAGTGAACAAATAGTGTACTAGTGTTACTATGTGTTATAGCTTATATGAGATCTAGAGAGTGTTAGTGTTAGTTTTAGACGTTAGTACAAACAAATACAGAGTGGTGTAGGAGATCTAGTGAATACACAGTTTTATAGGAACACACACTAGCGGCCAGTTCCCTTACATATAAATTGAACCCATCAGTTATATACAGGGTGTCCCATATAATATTCTGAGTGTACTTACCAAGGTAGTTGATGAAGAACTCGTGTGCGTCTTGTTGGTCGTATCCGGCCAGTGCTCGAGCCTGCGTCCATACAAGATGCAACATTTTGTGGGGAGATATGGGGTTCTTTTTCCCAGATAACATCTCCTAGAAGGAGGAGAGATGTAACAATTGGGGGGGGGGGGAGATGTAACATTTTATAGGAGGGGGAGAGAGATGTAACATTTTGTAGGAGGGGAGAGATGTAACATTTTCTAGGAGGGGGAGAGATGTAACATTTTCTAGGAGGGGGAGAGATGTAACATTTTGTATGAGGGGAGAGATGTAACATTTTGTGGGAGGGGGAGAGATGTAACATTTTGTAGGAGGGGGGAAATGTAACATTTTGTAGGAGGGGGGAGAGAGATGTGGTATTTTGTGATATCTTTTTCCCTGATCTCCTGACTTGTTTGGATACCATTGATTTGCCGAACCTTCATAGAGCGCAGTGTGAGCTACACAAGGATATTAAATGGACCACCCTGTATGGGGAGACTTAAACTTACTTGAAACAGCCATACCATCTCACAAGCAAGGCAGTTCTTTCTTTCTTCGGGTGAACAGTGGTGTTGCTCTGAAATGATAGAACATATAAAATATTACTATGTAATTGTGTTAATTATTGTGTTACTAATCATGTTACTTTTCATGTGCCTACCCCCACCCCTTGTTTACTAATAAGCCCGTGACCCCCCCCCCCCCCGTCACCCAGCAACCTGGCATCACATACCGGACAAAAAGAATTCCCTCAGTACAGGGGTATGTAACAGACTTTGTAGGACACAGCTCATGAAGCAGGTACTCCCAGATTGGGTTGCCTCTCAGTCCAACGTACTCCCGCTTTTTTTTCGAGTCTCTTGGGCTGAAACAAGGCGATGGTATGGGATTATACATTTACAAATGATTCTATTTCCCCTACTAAAATTCTAGTTACTTAAATCTATTTAGAACCCATGTGAGGAGTGTGGACAAAATGTGAGGAGTGTGGACAAAATGTGAGGAGTGTGAACACAATGTGAGGAGTGTGGACACAGTGTGAGGAGTGTGGACAAAATGTGAGGAGTGTGGACAGAATGTGAGGAGTGTGGACACAATGTGAGGAGTGTGGACACAATGTGAGGAGTGTGGACACAATGTGAGGAGTGTGGACACAGTGTGAGGAGTGTGGACAAAATGTGAGGAGTGTGGACAAAATGTAAGGAGTGTGGACATAATTACCTGTTTTGGGTTACGTATGGAGCTAGTCAAATAAGGACTAAGATCCAACTCAAAAGGAAACTCTAAGGGGTTACTAAGCTTTCTTGTTTTCTTGCTGTGTCGAAATCTCTTGACGTGAATGCAAACAACTATGGGCACACGTTTCAATGATAGTCTCTTTGTCCCTTCTTGTGGAATACCACAGTTACTACACCTGCAAAATCACATGAATTATTACTCACTCAGGTCTCAGACTCGTATACCAGCTACAGTTAATACAGTACTACTGCAGTACTATAACAGTACTACAGGACTCGTATAACAGCTACTGCAGTAATAGACACACTTGATCGTCTCCTAGTCAGTAGTTAATACGCACTACTCGCAGCCAGTAGCTAGTTACCTGATTTTCGCCTCAGCGCCCAGTCTCTCCGGTCTAGTAAACCTGTCCAGACACTCCTCAAGAGTTACTGACCCAGAATCTTCCTCACTGGGATCACTTTCGGCACTGAGGCTGCTACAAACACTGGCACTGTCAGACGCTTTATCTGCTCCATCAGACTGAAAAATGTTTAGAAAACCAGGAAGATACACAATTATAAAATGTTCGATATAGGAGGCAAAACATCGCGTGGTAGATCAAGCTAAACATACCGAGACAAGATCAACTGAGACATCCCAAAATGGGTCCACAGTTTCACTGGTGTGTCTACAGGTGTGGCAAGTCAGGTCAGACTGCATACGGCCAGTAAATATTTGGTGGATGGCACAGGTACATGGTGCACGGGAGGAGGTTCCATTGCTCACACCGTGCTCCTTCACCAGGTGATGATGTAGAAGATCTAGAGTAAGGAGGGTCGAGTTAGTGAACAAATAGTGTACTAGTGTTACTATGTGTTATAGCTTATATGAGATCTAGAGAGTGTTAGTGTTAGTGTTAGACGTTAGACATACCTACTTATACAGAGTGGTTTAGGAGATCTAGTGAATACAGAGTTTTATGGGAACACACTAGCGGCCAGTTCCCTTATATATAAATAAACCTATACAGGGTGTCCCATATATTCTGAGTGTACTTACCAAGGTAGTTGATGAAGAATTCGTGTGCGTCCTGTTGGTCGTATCCAGCCAGTGCACGAGCCTGCGTCCATACGAGATGTAACATTTTGTGGGGAGATATGGGGTTCTTTTTCCCAGATAACATCTCCTAGGAGGAGGGGGAGAGATGTAACAATTGGGGGGGGGGGGGAGATGTAACATTTTGTAGGAGGGGGAGAGATGTAACATTTTGTAGGAGGGGGGAGATGTAACATTTTGTATGAGGGGGAGAGATGTAACATTTTCTAGGAGGGGGAGAGATGTAACATTTTGTAGGAGGGGGAGAGATGTAACATTTTCTAGGAGGGGGAGAGATGTAACATTTTGTATGAGGGGGAGAGATGTAACATTTTCTAGGAGGGGGAGAGATGTAACATTTTCTAGGAGGGGGAGAGATGTAACATTTTGTATGAGGGGGAGAGATGTAACATTTTCTAGGAGGGGGAGAGATGTTACATTTTCTAGGAGGGGGAGAGATGTAACATTTTGTAGGAGGGGGAGAGATGTAACATTTTCTAGGAGGGGGAGAGATGTAACATTTTGTAGGAGGGGGAGAGATGTAACATTTTGTAGGAGGGGGAGAGATGTAACATTTTCTAGGAGGGGGAGAGATGTAACATTTTCTAGGAGGGGGAGAGATGTAACATTTTGTAGGAGGGGGGAGATGTAACATTTTGTAGGAGGGGGAGAGATGTAACATTTTGTAGGAGGGGGGAGATGTAACATTTTGTAGGAGGGGGAGAGATGTAACATTTTCTAGGAGGGGGAGAGATGTAACATTTTGTATGAGGGGAGAGATGTAACATTTTGTAGGAGGGGGAGAGATGTAACATTTTGTAGGAGGGGGGAGATGTAACATCTCCTAGGAGGGGGAGAGATGTAACATTTTCTAGGAGGGGGAGAGATGTAACATTTTCTAGGAGGGGGAGAGATGTAACATTTTGTAGGAGGGGGAGAGATGTAACATTTTGTAGGAGGGGGGAGATGTAACATCTCCTAGGAGGGGGAGAGATGTAACATTTTCTAGGAGGGGGAGAGATGTAACATTTTCTAGGAGGGGGAGAGATGTAACATTTTCTAGGAGGGGGAGAGATGTAACATTTTCTAGGAGGGGGAGAGATGTAACATTTTGTAGGAGGGGGAGAGATGTAACATTTTGTAGGAGGGGGAGAGATGTAACATTTTGTAGGAGGGGGAGAGATGTAACATTTTCTAGGAGGGGGAGAGATGGGGTTCTAGGAGGGGGAGAGATGTAACATTTTGTGGGGAGATATGGGGTTCTAGGAGGGGGAGAGATGTAACATTTTGTAGGAGGGGGAGATGTAACATTTTTTGATATCTTTTTCCCTGATCTCCTGACTTGTTTGGATACCATTGATCTGCCGAACCTTCATAGAGCGCAGTGTGAGCTACACAAGGATATTAAATGGACCACCCTGTATGGGGAGACTTAAACTTACTTGAAACAACCATACCATCTCACAAGCAAGGCAGTTCTTTCTTTCTTCGGGTGAACAGTGGTGTTGCTCTGAAATGATAGAACATATAAAATATTACTATGTAATTGTGTTAATTATTGTGTTACTAATCATGTTACTTTTCATGTGCCTACCCCCACCCCTTGTTTACTAATAAGCCCGTGACCCCCCCCCCCCCCGTCACCCAGCAACCTGGCATCACATACCGGACAAAAAGAATTCCCTCAGTACAGGGGTATGTAACAGACTTTGTAGGACACAGCTCATGAAGCAGGTACTACCCAGATTAGTTAGACCTCTCAGTCCAACAGTACTGCCGCTCTTTATTCGACGTCTCTTGGAGCTGAAACAATGCGATGGTTACTGGGATTACTACAGTTACATAACTGATTCTAGTTACCTACTCAATTCTAGTTACTTAATCTATTCTAGTAACCCAATTCATTCTAGTAACCTAATCCATTCCAGTTACCTGCTTCATTCCAGTTACCTGCCCCATTCTAGTTACCTAATGCCAGCCACTTACCTGCGAGTTAGTAGTGGTATTTCTAGTTACCTGCGAGTAAGTAGTGGTATTTCAGGAATACTCGGTTCCCATTCCTCGAAGGCAGCAACCCTTCCTGTTTTATCAGACTGACTGCCCATTCTAACTTGCTCCAACTCAGCACAATACACAAACATCTCGCATTTCATACACAGTAGATGACCTTATCAGGGGAATAACAGTGTTGTTACAGAGAAGGGGGGGGGTGGCAATGCAAAACCAAAACTGCCGTGTTATAATATTACAAGATTACAAGATTACAATATCCCAGTAACGTCTGCTTCTTTTACACACAAGATAGCGTCCCACCATATTTTACATACCTTTGCTAAGGTCCATATAGACCTTGTGGTTAGTGGCAGCATAGTGTAAATTCACATGACTACTTGTTGAGGAATGACACGCAAAATATCCACATTCAACACAAACAAAGAGCCACCTTGATGACTCATTGCATTTACCGCATCGGGATAATTTACCTGGAGATATTAATAATTAGTGTGTGTCTGTAGAACAAATCATAACTTGGGCTACACTCCACAGATGGGGGTGAGTGTTAGGTGAGTTTAAGGTTGAAGGTTTACACACAATTTTTCACACAAACAAAATATAACTTCGTACCACATCAATTCTCAATTCTTACTTCGGAGCACGAGTTCTTTTGATGAAGAACCAGAAACAAAGCAATCCAAAAGGAGCTTGTATTTTTCTGAGGTGCAAACTTCTACTGTGTGTTGACACTCATCGTACCCTACATTCATTCCTGCAACATTAAGGGTACACCTGGCGTTTTTCATCATCGAGTGCCCAACCAAATGACTTCACCAGGGTTTAGGCCATACAAAATGGACCTCAAATATGCAATTTTAGCCCTAAAGTCGAATTCATATTTTTGCTACAGCCTATTTTCAAATCGGCGTTTTTTCAATTTTTGTTGAAATTTTTAACCTCAGGACCACTTTTTTTGAGATAGAAACATTAAATTCTTGGAATTTGAAGAGAATATGAAGGTAAATAAGCCCAAAGAAGGATTTTTGAAATGGAGCTTATTTCTGGCCATGAGAACGGTTTACTTTTTTGCGTCTTTGACACGCTGGCTGAGAATGTTCCCATGCTTCATTAGAGATGAAAATCTGGAAATAGTTGCCCAAAACGATTATCTATGTGGCCCAAAAATTTTGGAACTTTCCCGCCAAAGATGTGGTGTACAGGGCTTGTTTTGTGAAACCCGTCTTTTTGAAAAAGAGGGAAATTCCCTGTATCTCAAAAACGGATGATCGTAGAGACCTGGGACCAAGCTTAATCGATTCAGAAGGTCCGATTTTGGGGGGGTCTTCTGAGAGACATTTTACTCCTACTCCAACCGTTTTTGCTGTAATTGCAAAAAAGGTATCAGCAAGTAAGGGGGAAATCATCCCGAAGCAGGCTGCTGGAATAGAGTTGTTCCCCCTTTTCATAGAATTGGTTTTTTGCAATTACAGCAAAAACGGTTGGAGTAGGAGCAAAATGTCTCTCAGAAGACCCCCCCAAAATCGGACCTTCTGAATCGATTAAGCTTGGTCCCAGGTCTCTACGATCATCCGTTTTTGAGATACAGGGAATTTCCCTCTTTTTCAAAAAGACGGGTTTCACAAAACAAGCCCTGTACACCACATCTTTGGCGGGAAAGTTCCAAAATTTTTGGGCCACATAGATAATCGTTTTGGGCAACTATTTCCAGATTTTCATCTCTAATGAAGCATGGGAACATTCTCAGCCAGCGTGTCAAAGACGCAAAAAAGTAAACCGTTCTCATGGCCAGAAATAAGCTCCATTTCAAAAATCCTTCTTTGGGCTTATTTACCTTCATATTCTCTTCAAATTCCAAGAATTTAATGTTTCTATCTCAAAAAAAGTGGTCCTGAGGTTAAAAATTTCAACAAAAATTGAAAAAACGCCGATTTGAAAATAGGCTGTAGCAAAAATATGAATTCGACTTTAGGGCTAAAATTGCATATTTGAGGTCCATTTTGTATGGCCTAAACCCTGGTGAAGTCATTTGGTTGGGCACTCGATGATGAAAAACGCCAGGTGTACCCTTAACACAATGAACACTTCCCTCAGATAGTTTACTGGGAACCAGACTCCTGTTAGGAGTGAATTATGGCCCTGCCAGGTCGATACACCTGGGTCTGTGATTCACATACGCCCGCTAGATAGATTCAGTCGTGGAAATTGATTATTGATACCGTTCTAACACATAAGTTTTGCATGACAATATTGATTTTCTCGAAAGTGAAATCGTTGCACCCAACGTGAATTTCACATTGTAAACACACGTTAATTGCAAAAAATTGACGTTATTTTTCTAGAATCTAGGGGGCTGGGGACCTTCGGGGGACCTTCTGGACTGTTGACAACCCCAGCCGGACGTTCTCATGTCTAAATAAAACACTCGACCCACTGGGGATTATAGAATGGTGTCAAAACCCGTTTAAAATAGCAGCAAAAAGGACTACAGAGTCGCGTTAACCGAAAAATTTTTAAGATCTGCTTTAAAATTTTCAAAATCTGAGGAAGTTTGCTGCTTTAAAAATTTGAAATCTGCTGAGTTTGGCAGTGAAACGTTCTCAACAATTTTTTAGCGCGGTCAATTCGCTTCGGTGTGCAGCGCACTTTTTGATAAAGGCCGAAACGCGCAGCTCGGGCCAAAATAAAGCGTTCGCCGCGGCGGGGCAAACTTAAAATCTGTGTGTAAAAAATCGATTTTGGCGGTCGAGACTGGTTAGGGCTTTTGTTAGGGTCGGGTTAGGGTTTTGTTTGGGGTTATCGGTTAGTGCTATCGATTCTCTACCAGATACCGTTTAGTTTACTCAAATTGGCCATGTGGTTGCGTGGCTATAGCCGTTCGAAAAAAGTTGGTCTTGAAAATATAACAGGCTGCAAGGCACCCATATTATAATCGCGCCCGCCACGGCGTTCAGCGATCAGTTGTCCCTAAATATTTTGAAGTTCTTATCTGGCGGTTTTACATGTTCCTCAGTCTCCAGGTGTCTGAGACAAATGGCTGAAGCATTGTGCAACATAAGCCTGCACTATACAGTGTATGCGGCATACACTGTATAGTGCAACTGTATAGTGCAACTTGAGAGTATTGCTAAGCACTATGGTTTACTAGTAGAGCTGTATGCTGACGATACGCAGCTTTATGTTTCATTTACCAACATGTTGCAACAACAAACTGGCTGACTTGGAAAAGACACTTCAGGAATGTCTCAACCATATCAAGGTGTGGATGGCAGACAACTTTCTTCGACTAAATCCTTCGAAAACTGAATTCATCGTTCTTAGAAACAAACACGACAAAGAAGCGAATCCAGAAGCTATAAAAGCGCTAGACGACCAAGATCCATCTGTTCCAGCCCCACTGGTGCGAAACCTTGGTGTTTTCCTTGATTCGGAGCTTTCACTAACTGGAAACGTTTCAAAAACGGTAAGAGCATGCAATCTGTGTCTCCTGAATCTTTGGAAGATAGGGAATACACTAACTATTGACCTCAAAGTGAAGCTAGTAAACACCCTTGTACACAGTAGGCTTGATTACTGCAATAGTCTACTTGCGGGAGCATCTGCTAAAGACCTCGGGAGGTTACAAAAGGTTCAAAACGCTGCCACAAGATTCATCACTGGACGCCGATCTCTTCATAGCACATCAGACATTCGAAGACAGCTTCATTTTCTACCGGTTAAGGAAAGAATTAACTACAAGCTATGCTTATTGACCTACAAAGCCCTAAACGGTCTAGCACCGACGTATCTTTCTGAACTGGTACAACGTCGGAAGCACAAGCTGAAGAATCTCCGGCGTGATATGGACATAACATATCTTGAAAGGAAATACACCCGTTATTGCTCGAGCAAAGGAGCCTTTAGTGTCGCTGCACCAGCAGTGTGGAACGACCTGCCGAAACTTCTACGTGAAAATACATCTGTCCTATCCTTTAAAGCCAACCTAAAGACTCACTTCTTCAAAAAAGCCTACAAATGTTGAAGGCCCCATTTCCAATATGAAACAAGGACATTGTGACAGAGTGATGTGTATGAGTATATGTAATGTGTGTAGCGTGAACAAAGTGAAGCTGGAATGGTCAGTATTTACTTTTTCCTCTCTTTCCTCTATCCTCTAAACTGACCCTTACTGCTAATGATTGGTTTGTTTATTTTGTAACATTTGATATCAAAAGGGAAAAAAAAGAAAAAAAAAAAAAAAAAAAAAAAAAAAAAAAGAACAACAACAAAAAAGCGAGAAAAACGTGTGAATATAAAAAACATCCCAAAAAAAAAAAAGAAAAAAAAAAAAAAAGTTGTTCTAAAAAAAAAAAAAAAAAGAGAGCTTGCGAGAAAATAGAATGATATGTGAGGACTTGTAAGTGTTAAAGCAGTCGGCAAGTGGCTTCTACTACTCCAAGTTGGTCAACTGAATTACTGGAAATTGGAAATGCTACATGATACATCTTCTTCAAGTATTCTATGTGCAACTTCGCACACAGGTTTCAGTATAGGTATCCTAGTATCAATATCCCCGATAGGGGCGGTCTTCAATTTGCTTCTTTTGGATCTTTTAGATCCTTGAATATCATGTGCACTACTGCATTTTCTGCAGTGATAGGATCTCCTAAATTATTTTCTCAACCTTTCAAATATATTAACAAAACATCTTTCAGAACATAAGAAAAATCATAATCTTGTAGTAAAACTAGCCGCTTTTGGAGCGAGGGCTGTTGGGGATGAAAGAGGATGGAATGATGAATTTTTCTTCTTCCAACAGCAGAACTTGTGCTGAACCGAAAAACGGACAGTTAAAGAGCGGACTATAAATGTTTATTTTGTATTTGTATTTGTATTGTATTTGCAGGCGAAGCAAGGCTGGGTCCAATGGGTCCAGGACCCACTTTTTTTTTGGACGAGAGAGGCGAAGAAAATGGGAAAACTTGCTAAAAAGTACATACAGTATGCCAAACGATCTAGAAAGTATAACCCTCCCGTGTCGCCTCGCAACGAGAGGCATACACCTGCATAGTGCATAGTGACAGTTCGAATAGTATTTTAAACCAAGTATCGCTTTAGATCATCGGTATGGCGGAATTCAAGAAATCAGGAAAGAGGAGGAATGTTCGGAAACGTGAGAAAAGCAGCAGTGATGGGTCAGAGGATGACGATGAGTCTGCCGTTGTCAGGGGGGAACGCCGCACCAAGGCAGTCAACCCTTTGAAGTCTGCGTCTTGCTCCATCAAAAAGCTGAAAGAAGTGGGTTATGTTGACAAACTATCAAATATTTTGAGCACTTATAATTTTGTGCTGTTTTATTCTGCATATTGTTCGACATTGACACGGCCCCCATCTTTCAGGAGAGAGAAGTACTGTTGAGTGCCGTTAGCTCTAAGAAAACAGCCGCGCCTGAAGTTGACGGTGGTGCCACGAAAATTCTGGAAACAGAAACTACGAAGGATGAAGATGCCACGACGATATTTCGCAGGAATCTGGAGCTAAGCAAGGAGGCAGGAGAGGGAGAGAAGGAGCTTTACAAGGGTAGTGGGGCGTACCAGAGGTTAATAGAGGTGAAGGATAGTGCCATTGCTAATGCTGGAGGTGGACAACTGAAGGCAGGTCCCATCCGACGCCCCGACCATCTCAGAGCCACTGTCAGATGGGATTATGCACCAGATGTCTGTAAAGATTATAAGGAGACTGGGTTTTGTGGGTTTGGTGACAGCTGCAAGTTTATGCACGATCGGAGTGACTACAAAAGTGGTTGGCAGTTGGAGAGGGAGTGGGCACAAAACGTAAGAAGCTGAAGTTCACTCACAACCACTCGCAATAAGTTTCGACCATATCGCAATGACGCGATATAGGTAATTGTAACAATCATATCTATATCCGCTTGTTTCATTGGCCAGAGAGAATAAAACAATTTCTGTCAATCTTGTTTTCATCTTTGTGTAATTTGTGTTGTTGTGTACAACTGACAGTTGTTCCCCCATCAGGAGTACGGCAAGAACGAGGGAGAGAACTACGAGATTTCTGATTCTGATGATGAAGATCTACCCTTTGCTTGTTTTATTTGCCGAGAAAGATTTGTAAATCCCGTCATCACAAAATGCAAGCACTACTTTTGTGAGGCATGTGCTTTGAAGAGGTTCAAAAAGACGAAGAAGTGTTTTGTGTGTGAGGCAAATACGGGTGGTATTTTCAATCCAGCTCGGGACATAATTGCCAAAATGAAAGAACAGGAGGAGGCAGAGGAGGAGGGACCCGAGTGATAGATATGAGAGATGGACAGAGGGAGTCAGAGTGATAGATATGAGATAGAGAGATGGACAGAGGGAGTCAGAGTGCTGAATATTAAGTATATGTCAGAACGCTGAATACGATTGATGTTGACTGTGTTTTAACTAATTAACTACCCATTAATTAACTGTTTTATCAACCTCTTAAGTCCTAACTGCAGTTATCCCCCCCCCTAAACGTGATTATATTTTGCAGCCAGTATCCTGGTATCCCCCTAAACATGATTATATTTTTCAGCCAGGATGGCTCAGGTTAAGGTGCTGGAGGACCGGTTCTGGGACACCTGTCAGAGACACAAAGGCTGCTTTGACAAGACAGGATGGGGAAGTCGTTATGTTTACTCTGCCTTCAGAGCCTACCTACTCTCTGCCCTCCCTCCCTTTGTACTCACCGACAACTATTACAATTTGGGGACGTGGTTAGTGGTAAGTTTGCTTTTTAATCAGTTTAATTAGTTTCATACTAGAGTGACTTCACATTCTCTCACGCAATAAAAGGTTGTATGGTTACGAAGTCATCCCTCGCGATGAGGGGTACTTTCATTACCAAAATAAAAAGGTTCTTTACAGTATGTACTTAGTTGTCGTGTCATTTGATGTTATTTTGGCGTCTATAATCTAGCTATTTTCAGGATGAAATTGGGACGGATTTGAGGAAGAGGGGACCGTCGTGGGTATATCGGTCGGCTACCAAATCATTCTTTCTAAACAGGAGTCTTGAAGTTTTACTCCAGTGTAAATATGTAAGTCATTTATCTGCCGGATAAGATACAATCAGAGTGTACTTTTTTAGTCATCCCCGTGCAAACATACCTGGCCTTGTATTCTCTCAATAACAACATCGAATAACACAATGTTCAGATATCTCATAAAGATATGAGCAGAATACGAAAGCGGATAAGTGATGTTCGAAGGGATAGAGAAAGGGATAGAAAAGTTATCCGTGACTCAAGCATAACGGTGACACTAGGCGTAAGATAGATTTCAATTAGAACTAGATGTAATTTCCAATTTTTCATCATATTTTCTACTTTTCACCTTTACCATTACCTTATCACCACAGGAGGGACAGAAGCGAGCTGTACGAGAGAGAAGGGAACCACCTGGACCTGCCACAAAACGAAAGAGAATCGAACCACCTGTCACAAAACGTCCCCGCAAGCCAAGTGCCTTTGATGAAATGATGGAGTCGTACCGTGGGGAAGTTGTTAAAAAGGTTGAAGAGAGGAAGTGCTACTATGCACAACTAGCGGGAAGCTATGGTAAACCTGATATTTCAGCAAAACAAGTCGCAGATAAATTATGGGTTGTGGAGCTGAAAATTCAAGGATATACTTTCGAGGCCAGTGAGTTGGGAAGGGATGTCGCTATCGAGGAGGCTTCGAGGAGAGCCCTTCTTCTCGCAGGGTATTTGTTGATAGAAAAGAAGGCTAGATAGTGATTTTTCAAATGCAACGTTTTATAAGAATAGTTTTATCAAGTATAATTTTAATATTTATATGTAGTTTTAATAAGTATAATTTTACGAACTTTTTATATTTATTCAACTTGAAAATGAACTTTAGCTAGTCTTTCTGTGTGATTAAGTTTTTCTTTTTGCGTGTGTTTTTGAATTTGTACAATAGCTGAAGAAATGATCTGATTCTATTTATTATCTTATCACTTTTTATACTCTTACCAATTAACCCTTTGTAAACCTTTTTTATGTTGATTTTGCTTGCTTCTGTATGACTTTCGTTTTCCTGTGAGTTCAGTGTCTAACCTACAATAGATGGTAATAACCTAATTAGCTTACTAATTAGCTGACGACAATTTAATCTGAAGCCTTCTTTCTAGCCAAGTTCAGATGATTAGAATATTGGCAAAGTGACAACAGAACTCCGCTCTACTTGGCACAGAGCTAGTGAGGACAGCCCGATTGAGGGCGGGGTAAAATGAACGAGCCACGATGGAGGCCGTTCTGGGAGGAGATGAAGAAATGGCATCAACTAAGAATGTACCTACCAACATCCTCTAACAGACCTGAGGACTTTTGGACGGGTCAGCTGGCTGATGCTTATAGGATAAGTCTCCGTTCTGTGTCACCATCATTACTTGTCCAGATGGAAGTTCGGGCACTAGCTAATTGGTTACATGTAAGTAAACAAAGTGAAACGAGTTAGATCAAGTATCGTGTGATACATGTTTGGGGGTGACAACTTCAAAAATTCTTTAAAAAATCTTCACACATTTTCCCCCCAGAACATGGTGTCCAGTGCCAATATAACTCGTGTTTTCCTTTGTTACAGAACATGGTATTTGATATTCGGAACGACCCGCGGTTCTGGCTGCATCCATATGTCCCGTATTTGTTTCTCATGAAGACATCCATGGATCACCTACGGAATTTTGGAATTGTAAGAACATGTATTGTGAAATGTTGTAACTTTAATCTTTCTAACAAGATTAATTGCATTATGTTCTAACATAATGCTTAATTTCCCTGCCATGTGAATCTATGAAGAAAGGTAATCATGACCAGATCCGCTGAAGCTGCAAGCGGGACACAAAATCCCGATCATTTATATATCACCCAAACAGTATAGAGCAAATCCTTGTGTTTTAGTAGCACTAAATTGCGCGCCGCGCCGCCACATTGCGCGCCACACATTTCCTGAAAACGTGCCAATGAAGTGGTTTATGAAGGAGCAGCTCGTAACTGTGTGCGCGGCTCTTGTTGCTACACCGTTGCCCCTCGCAACTAAAGTGTGACCAAAGAGGTCCCTCTACCGATTAGTTAGTATACCAAAATGTTAGTATACCAAAATGTCGTTTTCGAATTCTAACCCTGCTATGCCTTTTTGCAAAGCAAAAAGGCATCCGGGTGAATGCCTTCGGCATTCACCCGGGCAGGGAAAAAATGTTAATCTTTCTGAAAATCTACGAACAGCTAATATAACCCCCCTTTTTTTCTAGATATCATTGGACCAAACGATGAAAGTGATGGATATCATTGGGAAGCACCATCACAAGAGGAAATTCCCAAGTTCAGAGAGTGGGAAAAGATTGGAGAGATCGGATAGCGTTGGTAAAGATAGGAGGCTGGAGAGATGGAATAGTGGTAAAGAGAGAAGATCACTTGAACGATTAGATAGTGTAGGTAGTAGTAAAGCAGGGATCAAGAATAAGGCACCCCCTAGTGACGTGCAGGTTAGTTCTTTGCTGTTGCATTTGTTTATCATTATATTAAGTCCAAAAACCAATTAAATAAATTAGTTTGGAATGCCCGGGCCCATGTGGTGTCACGGGGGTAACACCTATGGCTACTGCCATAATTAACGGCATATCTCGTTAATTGTTAATTGTTATCCTTCAATCTTTCTATCTCTCTCTCTCTCTCTCTCTCTCTCTCTCTCTCTCTCTCTCTCTCTCTCTCTCTCTCTCTCTCTCTCTCTCTCTCTCTCTCTCTCTCTCTCTCTCTCTTTCTCTCTCTCTGTTTCTTTCACTATATCCCTCTTTTTTTCTCTCCTTATTTATCTCTCCGTCTTTCTTGATTATATCTCACTCTTTCTATCCTAATTTCATTTGCCTTTTTCTCTCTCGATATCCATCATTTATGATAGTAGCCTAAAGGTGTTACCCCCGTGACACCACATGGGCCCGGGCATTCCAAACTAATTTATTTAATTGGTTTTTGGACTTAATTTATGTTCTTTTTGGTGTTGAATAGAAAAAGCATATTTTCGAACTTGAATAGTTCATAAATATGCGAATAACGACTAAACGGTGAGAGATACGACTTTTTGTCAGGGGGACGACCCCCCATAAATCGACTATTCTGCGCCGGAGTATGTCCATGAAAACGTTCTAGGACCAGCCGAAGTGGAAATATTCAGAATATGCATTAAATCATGAATCGGTGCATAAATATGCAAATAACGGCTTAACGGTGTGAGATACGACTTTTTGTCCGGGGGACGACCCCCCATAAATCGACTATTTTGCGTCGAAATATGTCCATGAAAACGTTCTAGGACCAGCCGAAGTGAAAATATTGAAAATATGCATAAAATCGTGAATAGGTGCATAAATATGCAAATAACGGCTTAACGGTGCGAGATAGAGATTTTTGTCCCGAGTAAGACCCCCCATAAATCGACGATTCCGCGTCGAATAAGACCGGTTTCAAGATTCTATGACCTTCGAGTCGTGCCATATCGCGACCATGGTTTAAATGAATATTTAATGACTAATTAATGAATAATTAGTGAACTATGGCGATTTCGAAGTTCTCACACAGCTATTACCGAGCGCAATGATGTAAGGAACCACTGTTCCAAACGGCAAGTCTCTACTATTTGTGGTTTAGGAGAACACTCAAAGATAAAAAAGCGTCCTCCCCCTCCTCCCCTCCTTACATTTTTGCATTTTGGGACCCCTCTGGCAAATTTTTACCTTATATCCGATCGTTCTGAAAATTTGCATGCCTCTTCTCCTATATGAGGGCCCTCAGAGTACAAAATTTCAGCTCTCTACTTCATCTGGAACATGCGTTTTTAAAGCATCAAAAACCCCGAAATCTGCAATGGTATATAGTAGCACTGGCAGGTTTTCACGCGCTTGTGTGTAGAAGTGTTGCGTGTGCTCTCTCTTTTGTTTTTTGAGTTAGAGGGTATTTCTAAGGTGGGGGCTGTGCCCCCACACCCCCCTTTTGGGCCCGGGGCACTTGCCAGTGCTATGATGATACTAGCAATTTTAACTAACCCGCACGATTTACTCGCTAAGCACCACAAGCTATAAATGTACCGCACGCTAACCCCGCTAAACCCCGCTACTACAGGGACAGCTACCAAGCGAAGAGCGAAATGGGACAGTGTGTAGCCCAACTCCAAGCCCTGATTGCCAAGCTAATCCGTTATGTGCTAACCCTCCTTTACGAGAAGGGTCGGATGAAGCAAAAGCCAGAAAGAAAGCCCGGATAACTAAGCCGCTGGATAAGAGTAAATTAACATTTTTACAGATCCTGGCATTGAAGAGGGAGGAGGAGGAGAAACTGGTGTTAAAGACGAAGTTAGATAATTTAGAGAAGGAATTGACCAGTCCCTTGACTAATGCAAACCAGAAAGTGGAAGAAAAACCCTGGTCAAAGCTCATCTGTAGCGCCGCCAGATCCCCTTTTGATTCTTGATCAAGCGGCAGTGCGATCAGATCAGGTCGGCAAGGCAGCACCGTCCGTGAATCAAAGAAAAACTGAAAATGACTGAATCTCCTGGTACTACCAGGTATTATGGTACTACCAAGATTTATGGTACATTCAAGAAAACAAAAGCAAAACCGAAAAAGATAATAAAAGAATCGCCGAAAAAGAGAAATATACCCAACAAAGTTCTTCTTGTTAGTACGTTTGGGAAATGTGATATTTCAACAATTGAAGCGGAGAACAGGTGTTATACTACCCTTAAGATTCAGGGTTACACCTTTGAAGGTGTAGGTGTTGAAAAGGATGAATCTTTAGAGGACGCAGCAAGGCGTGCTTTATTAATGGGTCCTTTTTTGTTTAAAACGAATATTCAGTTCCCTACTGGAAGAAAAATAGAAGGAAAAGATAGAGAACAATTATTGGGCAGCAAGTACATTGGAAGTTTAGTTTTTTTTTCACTTATAATCAGTAATACATTAACCGATATCAGTTTTATTTGACCTAATCATTGAATCTTGTCTCAGAAGTTTGATTGTTTTTAATACACATTATGTGCCAAGTTCTATTATCATTACTCATTAGAGCATGCCGCTTACAGTGGTGCTCCAAAATATTGGCCGCCTGCACAGCGCCGCCCAAAGCGTTTTCCACGGCGTCCAAGACATGCAAAAATGCATTCAATTTTAGCGGACTGTGTCTTTGACGACTGACGTCGTGGACATTGGACAAAGTTTTGGGCGATGCTTTATGCAGGCGGCCAACATGACGGAGAATCACTGGTATATCGTTTAGTAGACTGCTTTTAATCCAATATCTATCTAAGTGTGTGTTATAGCATTTTAATCGTGATACCTGATCAGACTTATGACTATGTATATGAGGCATAAACTCTGGCCACTGGCGCGTTATTTCAGATAACTTTCTCCCAGCGCGCCGCTGGGAGAAGTTAGCTGGAGTTTATCCGCCGCTGGCGGATAAACTGGTTTAAATCACGACGACGATCCCGAGGCGGAGCCGAGGGAGAGGCGGAGGGGTTTAAACCTATAACGTGCCAGTGGTCAGAGTTTATGGGCTATATACCCTGCTTTAGTTGTTTATTTCAAGTATTACACACCAACAAGAGAGAGAACACTAATCAAAACACACAAAGAGAACTGAGAAATAGTTAAAAACACGTCACAATTGAGTGTACACTGTTTGGTAACAGTTACTAAGCAGTTGCTAAGGAAAGAGAGTGAAAGAAATAGCCTGATAAGGGGCATGTCACAAATAATACAGAGAAAGAGATACTGAGACAAAAGGGGAGATAAAGAGAGAGTAATTGACGGAATGTGTCCTTTCTTTCTCTCCAATGTAAGTGTTGCACATAGTGTTCCCTCTGTATTTTAGTAAGAACTGATCATTTACACACACTTTGAATGTTACGTAGGAGTTAAAAATAAATAACCTGCCAGTGGGAAATAATCTGCCGCTGGACTGGCTGTTTACTGAGAGCGCGCTAGTGGGACTTCTCGCCACTGGCGCATTATTTAAGTTAGCAGGGTATATATGTGTTCAGCTTTATTCCTGTATCCAGATAATTTTTCAAGAAAATCCCTGCTGCTTTAATGATTAAACCCAAATCAGTGTTGTTTATCAGTTATTGATCAGATAACTCTGTTCACATGCTCTCTCCTAGTTAAAGTAACGATCTCACTTTCAATATATATTTCGTCAGTAGTGCCATGGATGTGTTAGGGAGTCTCAACAAGCTAGATGCTGAAAAACAAGTTGCTGTAATTTCTGCTGTCTCCCTTTTTCTACAAAACAAAATTCCTCTCCAAATCTCTGAGAGGATTGTGAATGGTAAATAAATATAGAGTAAACAACCAATCAGAACTCGTTATTTAGGTCACGTGACTGGTTATCAGCCAATCAGGGACCAGTATTTACTGATTCCAAATCTCTGAGAGGATTGTGAATGGTAAATAGAGTAGTCACTAGTCTTCAATCACTGCGCTGGGCAAGCGCAAAGGTTGCCATTCCCCCCCCCTTTCCGGCCTACTAATTTCAATTAGTTTTGGTGTAATATATAAATACATCAGTCTAAACTAATCGAAACACGAGTGTTTAAAGAAATACAATTGTTTCGCTAGGTCGTCAGTTTCAAACGAAGATTTCCCATCAGATATATGCAATGTGGCTCGAGTAAAGATTTGCTACACCCAGATAGTTGAATTTCTACTGAGAAGCAGGGAGAATATTGATCTTACAGATAGGAAACTGAAGAATTCACTGCTTTGCTCTCAACAGGTTGGTATCAACTACGATTATATCCTTCTTTTTAACTCTGAGTCTCTCTCTCTTTCTCTCTCTCTCTCTCTCTCTCTCTCTTTCTCTTTCTATCTCTCTCCCTTCACCCCCTTTTACACTTCTTCCACTTCAGCTGCACGACATCTTGATGGAAGAGTTAAGAAATATCCCACCAACCGTCAACAAAAGGGGAATCCTTCTAGACAGTTCATTCTCTGTTCGAATTAGAGATGGAACTCCGTTTGTTAGGGGACAGTTTAGTTTGGCTGATGGGAAAGGTGGTGTGGAGGAGAGGGTATGTAATATGGGTATTGGCATGTTTCACTCCTTTGAACAGTCGTGTAGAGAGGTTTCTCATTGATAGTATAACTGTGTACAGTTGATACTGTAATTAAGAAATGTTTTCTGAGAGGTATGTTATGAGAGGTGTTCTCAACTTACTGTGTAAATTTTGATTTTAGTTTTTTGTTGTTGATTTTTGTTATGATTTTTATTTTAAACATCAAGTTGTGTTATATCTCTTTCAAGCGTTCTCCAAGCTCCACGCCTCCTTGAGCCAAACTCCATTAGTTATAACGGATATGGTGCAGTACTAGTAGATAGAGCATGTTTTGTTTCAACCTGTATTTCAAGTGTTTTGAAAGTGATCAGGAGGAAGATCCACGGAGACAGGAACGATTTGTGGTTGAGGTCCCTGAGAATGATTCCCCTCCTCTATTACTACGGACTATTGATCTGCACCTAAATGATGATGATGAAACTTCAAACAGTGACGTCACTAGAATGACGTCATCTAACCAGTATAGAATAATTACACCTGCTACACAACCGGCAGCATCTTACAACCATCAATCTGTAAATGGCTCTCAGCTAGATAGTTCTCCTTCAAACTCAGCCTGTATCAGGACTGCTATATCGCCCGCTGAGTTGGGTGGATCAATTAGTTACAACCCACTAGGATCTGAGTCAGCAGGTGTTGTGATTACTGACAACTCTCCTGATACAACATTAAATCCTTCACCAGCTGTAGATCCATCCAATCTTGTTCCTTCAGCACCACCATTATCTGTATCAGGAAGTCCCCCGGGAGACCACCACACTGCGGGGAAACAGGGTCGAGCAAGGCAAACCCCTCCAGATTATGATAATAGAGGGACCAAGGAACAGCCCCCTTCATATGAAGAATGTATGAACAATATGAAGAAATATAAACACTACTGAAAGTATTATAGACAAAACCCTTTCCCCCGAGCATTCCGGTAAATCGGTGTCCGACTGTACTTTCTTGCTGTAAATTATTTATTTTATATTTTCGATAAAAAAATCCCAAAAATGTTTTCACAACAGCACGTTTTTTATAAAGAATTAACATTTCAAGTTTTATTTATTGTGTGTGTATTATTTGTGAACTGTTTATTTTAAATGTTTATCGTTTATCGTACATGTATTTTATTTCACTGAAACCACCCGGTGCGGGGGGGGGGGGGAGCTAGGCTTGCCAGTGTGTTGATCTAACCAGTAACCACCACTAATTAGTAGTAGCCATGGGAACAGAGTTTGAGTGGCCATGGCAGTACAGCTTCCCTCCCTTCTTCACCATTCAACCAATAGTAAAGACTAAAGAGCAGCAACTGGCCAGCTGGAGAAACCTCATCTGTGATTACCATCAGCACCACAGTAAATGGGAGGTGGATGGAGCTGTGTTTGAGAATGGTAAAATCAGTAGGAGACTATCACCGGCCGCCCAGAGGGTTGTCCTACAGGATTTGTGTGATCAGGTAATGAAATTGGGGGTTAACAAAAAATGGCTGGCAGCCCCAATTGTGTTTCTTCGCCTGGGATTGGCTCAGGGCGCGGACGCTTGCTAACACTGTCATACGATCTCTTCCTTTACCAACACAGTGAATCTCCCCCAGGGCCAAGGTATCATGGAGGGTGAGCGGTGTTTTGTTCTGTGGAAGAGTGTGGCACAATGGGGATCACTTATACACGGCTGGGTGTCAGAGAGAGGTCTAACTGGGACAGTGCTGACCCTGTTTGAAATCCATTCTGGGGATGACACGGAGGGTCAACCTTTCTATGGCATGGGTAAGTAAGGGTACCGGGTGGGGGCAGGTACTACCCCTGGGTCCTGGGATAGGGAGAAACAAGAAACACAGTCTTCATATCAGTGATAGGAATTCAAAATCAAGAATTCAAAATCCGACACTATCATATCACCCCTCCGCCATTAGAGCCCCCTAATACCTCATCCCCCAGCCATTAGAGCCCTCTAATACCTCCTCCCCCAGCCATTAGAGCCCCCTAATACCTCCTCCCCCAGCCATTAGAGCCCCCTAATACCTCCTCCCCCGTCATTAGAGCCCTCTTCTACCTCCTACCCCCTCCCCAGATGTGTGGCTGTTACAGCACGTGATAACGATGTTAGGTAAGGAGGGGAAAGCAGAACTCATGATGGGAGAGAGCGAGGATTTCTCTGATGCGGGAGTCAAGTTCTACTAAAAACACTTTTATTTAGTGATTACAGTTTCACTTGGTGCTCAACCTCTGCGGGTCGAGAGGGAGCTAGACAGATCTGTTAGAAGTAGCTGGGAACAGTGTGATTGTTTACCTTGTTCGGCCCTGTCTCACAAATGTAAAGGAGGGTTAGAACATAACAAGTGTTTGTGTAAATATTTTACAGTTTGTAGATTTCACATTATATTCTGGGGACACACATGTGTACAATACAATGTGCCAATGTTATTCAAGACCATGTCCGTGCTTTTTGTGTTATACCCCCGATCCTCGAAATAACCCATCTCTAACCCAGATGTGTACTCCATAAATATTTGTACTAATATTGAATGTATTCACACTAGACTCTACATATGGCTAACTGATGTCTGACAAGGCTGTTTATGAGCCGCTTAGTGGTGTTCCACTACCCCCAGTCTCTAGGAAACGGAGAGAGCCAAATAACCAGGACAACCCAAACTATGACACAGAACCAACACCCGACTACCAAGATGAGACAGCGGTAGGTTTTATTGATTTAATTTAATGTTAACTCTCCATTTTAACATATACTAAGCCTCAAAAAGTATCATTTTTGACCCCCATCTTCTCTTTGGAAGTGTATTATAATTAATTAATTTCCTCCACCTCAGTATTCATACGAAAAGTATATGAAGAGTGAATACCCACGACCCGGTGGGACCCGTTCCCCCTCAAATTCATCTCAAGTGGACATCATCAGTACATTTGCAGACAGTACATCACACCAGGTTTGTGACACATTTCTGTCCTCCAATGCATATTCTAACATGTTATGCCAGGTCAAAATATGTTAGGTTCAAGTAGTTCAAATAGTTCTCCTCTCTCTACCAATTACTGTTCATTACACAGTTTAAACATGTCCAAAACTAATTAAAATCCCCTCCAGACCTACGAAGAGATCCAACTGCAGAGTGCCACGGGGTTTGGTGCTGGGTTAGTGTGTCTGTCTGGTGAGACATTCCTTGGATACCCATTCCTGATTCTCCGTCGACAATGCCAGCTAAATGTGGGATGTCCGGGCCCGGGATCTCTCACCCTTACTAATGCTGAAGGCATGTATACCAGATTCAAAGCAGACAGGGTGGTGCAGCGCTCTGGAAAGGATTCACGTGTCACCTAATGCTGGAGGGTATACAACTATCTTCTGAGGCTTGTATAAGTCATGTGACTGGGCTTCCCAAGGAGCTGCCATCACTATCTGAGGGACCAGGCCG
The DNA here is from genome assembly GCA_020137815.1 of Hormiphora californensis. Lineage (NCBI taxonomy): Eukaryota > Metazoa > Ctenophora > Tentaculata > Cydippida > Pleurobrachiidae > Hormiphora > Hormiphora californensis. Next base: position 752,036 of record CM035354.1, on the reverse strand, counting down.
GCTAATAGGTTACACAACTCTCAAGACTATGTCAACCATACTAACTCTTCCTGTCTTGTCGGCTGTGCTGCTGGAGACGGTACAGAGTGAGAGTGCACGAGCTGAAATAGCTACACCCATGTCGTGTTTAAAGGAGGCTGTGTTGCGGTTGTTTGGGAGGGGCAGTGGGTACCATCATCGACACTTGTTACCAATGCACCAGCTTATCCTACCAACTCGTGAGTGACAGGGTTTTGTTGGGTTTTACTTTTGTATTCAATGCTTTTTCCTTGCACAAAAGCTGTCGAATATTTTGGGATGCGGGTAGTGCCATTCATTAATTAGCTATCTAATTAATTAATTAATTGCCTCTCTCTCTCTCTCTCAGTTGTCTATACCCTCTGTTGGGATCTAATCAGTAATTTGGTTCACTCGGGAGTGTTAAAAGTTTATAGAATGCGACAAGACAGACAGGGAAAGCTACAAGCAAAGAACACATTGGTAAGTCCTGGTAGTGCCCCCCGCCTCTTGACTACTCCTTGTCTAGAGCCTTGGTAGCTTAGCTGGGACGTAGCTAAAGCCGGATTTTTTGAAGTTGTCATCCCCCTTTTCGTGCACGGAATGTTTTTGTGCGTCACATCACAAATTTCACATGCGCGGTCATTTTGGGGTGACGACTTCAAAAAATCCGACTTTACCCTGTCCTTTCGCATGCGTAGCGCGGCAGCAAGGGGTTATTGCATGACCAATTTAGACCCTATGCCGGGTGGATGAATTGTTAACATATATCCTGTTATGTCAGATGGATAGTGTGTGGCCAGAACTTTTAGCGGGCACCCTGCACTGTTTTGTAGCAGATATAACACTTCTACCACTGGAGATTATCATGAACCGATTACACTTACAGGTAATTAGCAACAAAGATGAGTAATCAGTAATCTGACCACATTATCCCACGAACTTGTCCAACGTGACCAATTCGCCCCCGACGACGTTGGGCCAACGTATCTCTCAGTATATTCCAAATAAATCCAACTAATTCTAACCACCTCTCCCACCCAGGGTTCCCGAGCTATAGTGGATAACGTCCTTGATGCTCGACACGTCTTCCCATACCTCTCCAGCTACAGTACTGCCCAACAATGTATAGAGGCCCTAATTGACGAGGAAGGGGTGACAAGTCTGTGGAAAGGTCTATCTGCCGTCATCCTTCAATATACCCTCCGGTTAACTGTTGTACAGACGGCCAAACTGGCACTCAAATATTTTAGACCCCAGCCAAAGGAACATAATGACTCGCTATCCGTCCATGTTGAACAATAATGGGACGAGGGCGAGGAGATTTTCTAGAGAGATTAGAGAGATACGATAGAGATATTAGAGATATCGTGAGGAGATGTTTGGTTTACGAAGTTGTTTCTGATACGAGTTGCGATCCTTTTCTATATAAATCGAGAGACAGTATTAGTATGAGAAGAAGAGTTGATGAGAGACTGAATTTCATTTTCCTATCGGGAATTTTGCATCCATATAATGGTGCCACATTTGTTTTTGATTGTAACATGTTTTGTTTATAGCCTTTTTTCTTTTTCACAGAAATAAACGTTGTTATGTAGCTTCCGTCTTCCGTTAACTAAACAGTTAAGAACATTCCTTATTCCAAGGAAGCCTTGAGAAAGTTTGGCCGCTGACAGTTGTGCCACCATTAGTCACACAAATCCCACTACATAGCTGTAACGCGCGGGGTCACTATTAGCCAACATGCGCGCAGGTAGGGACGTCCGTGCAGGAATACCGAGAGAGAGGAGCGCTCCAGCACCGGAAGTACAGGTACCGACCCACTTCACAAGTCATTAAAAAAGTAAAGTTTAGCTGGGTCCAAGCCAGGAAAAGCAAAACACAGTAGTTAAATTAAGAGACTATTTCCCTATACAAACTATTTACACCTTCTCTGATATACAGGGTGTCCCACTGTCTTTGCATCACCTGCGATTTTGGGTCATGACCGGGCTCCATTAAACTAACCAAAACTGATCGAAAAATTGGTCAAAATGGTTCTAACAAAAACCAGTGTTCTAGAGAATTGTCGGGCGAACATTTTGGTTGCAAGATTGACTTTCCAAGTCTTACCAATCGTCAGATATATCGTCGTAAAGTCAAATTTACGTGTTCATGAAATCCGACCGGGGTTCACGTTTTGAAAAATTCACAAGTGCAAAGTTGCTCGGATCACATTGCATCCCTCATAAGAGTTGTAGGAAATTGTCTGGCGGTCATTTTGGTACCTGGGTTTTTGTCCTAACTCAATGTTTAGAGTGTCTTATGACTGTCTAAAGACGAAATTCAACCAGCATTTTTGAGGGGATCACGTGTCATCAACAAATGGGTAAAATGATTTGAAATTTACAAGAGCTTCATTGGAATCGTCTAAGGTTCATCTTGATACCATGGTTTTTTCCATAGCTCTACGTTTAAGTTGCGTTATGACTGTAGGAACATGAAGATTTTTCTATGCTAAGTATTAGTTGGTATCGGCTCACAACCCCTAATTAGGTGGCTCGGTGTCGTGTGTAATCCCATAATAATCAGCACATATCGTCTCAATTTCATCTAGACACTTGACAGGGTTGTTATGACGATTTGGCAAGGCCCCTGTTAATGTGTAGGATACGCAAGTGGTCTATCTCAACCCTATCATGCACTAAGATGTTATTCAAACAGCTATGAGCTTCATAACAGGGCAAAATGCAATGCGATACCTGAGACCACTTTTGGGAAAATTCCAGTTCTGACAGTCATAAGACATTCTAAACATTGAGCTAGGATAAAAACCCGGGTACCAAAATGACCGCCAGACAATTTCCTACAACTCTTATGAGGGATGCAATGTGATCCGAGCAACTTTGCACTTGTGAATTTTTCAAAACGTGAACCCCGGTCGGATTTCATGAACACGTAATTTTGACTTTACGACGATATATCTGACGATTGGTAAGACTTGGAAAGTCAATCTTGCAACCAAAATGTTCGCCAGACAATTCTCCAGAACACTGGTTTTTGTTAGAACCATTTTGACCAATTTTTCGATCAGTTTTGGTTAGTTTAATGGAGCCCGGTCATGACCCAAAATCGCAGGTGATGCAAAGACAGTGGGACACCCTGTACAACAATCACACAATAAAATAAACCAAATCAGTCATTTGATCGATATCACGAAGCTACAATTTTTCGGTCGATTTCACGGAACCGGTTTATCTTATCTAACTGGTTTTTGAGAGTTTGATTGTCCTGTTGGGAGAGGGCCGAGAATCGCTGGAGGCTGCCCGTTAGTTCTACCACGGATGAACTTGGATAATTGTACCTGGGGAATTGGGTTGTTTTAGATCATGGGTCAGAGTTGTTGAGTAAGGGGCAAGGGGTGGGAGAGGGGGTAAGAACTCAAAGGGGTGGGAACTGGGATGTACAATGTATAATATGGGGAAGGGTTGAAATACACTACAACTCTCTTACCTTGTGGCACCAATAACAGATCCATAACTAAGGTTACTCAGGTTCAGGGGGCTAAGAGGACTCATCCCAAAGTGAACACCTCCTCCTCCTGGTGACTTTATCGGGCTAATCTGTCTCTGGGGACTAGGGACCCGCTGTGGGCTGCTTGGTACTTTCCGTGGTCTGTATTTCTGGCAGGCCGGGCACTCAACAGCCTGAGAGTTCAGTCCCTCTCTGTCAGAGCGGAGTAGCTCCTTCTCTGCAGCAAGTCCTGCAGCTCTATCCTGCGTGGGGGGATTTTGCCATGTTAAGATACACTGTTTTTAGACTTCACTGACTCATTCTGGAGGAGTTGTGACGTCACTATATCTATGACGGCACTACTGTCACTTCACTACTATGTTTATCGGGGTCAACATTTAGAATGAGTACGGAAAACAATGAAAGTTCAAATATTTCAAACACTCATTCAAGGGCTTCGCCAACACAGGAATAATCCCGCTATGACAGGCGACACCCAGAGTCCTACACACACTGTATTACTCCACCCCTAATCACATAGCGTCCCTCAGGATGCGACCTTCTCAACTCACTCAATGTCTTTAATGTTCTCTTTCTCTCAACCCTCTGCTCTAGAGTCCGATCAGGCTCCAGAAACACCTTGGAGTATGTTACCTTGAGTGATTTCTCTTTTAGGTTAATTTCGTCCTCTCTCATCCTCAGATCAGCCTCAAGTCGTGCCAGTTGTTTCTGGACAGTGACACACTCCTGTTTGGCCCTCACTAGCGCCTCACTGTACCCTTCAGTCTCCTTGGCTCGTGTCGTTAACTTCTCTGCTAGGTCTGCCAACCTGAGGTGGGGTGTTTAGTCGACCCCATTTCGTAAGGAGGGTTAGAAAATAACAAGTGTTTCTTGATTCAGCACGTCACCATATTGAATTGTGAGTTGAGATTACATGGTGTAATAAAGCATGGCAGCATGCTCTCTTCTCGCTCAACGTCTACGGAACCAACGACACAAGACACAAGTAACACAGTGTATAGTTACCTCTTTTTCTCGCTCTTCAGTTCCTTCTTTTCCTTCTGCAGTGACTCCACAAATATCTGTCGTGTTTGTTGCTCCTTATCCCACACGTCCCTCTCTGCCTGAATCTTACTGACATCACGCTTAGCTTTATCTAGCATGGCGTTAGCTTGTGCCTCTGTATCCAGCTGTTTCATGGCTCCTGACAAGTAGTAGAACTAGTATAGAACTAGTAGAACTATAATTAATAGAACTAGTATAGAACTAGTAGAACTAGATAGAAACAATTATGTAGAAACACATATGAAAACTCCAACTTTGAAGTTTTCCAACAATATCAATTACCTCTGGCAACTTGTTCCGTTGCCCGTTGTGACTCACACGCTACCCTACTTCTCTCCTTCGTGATTTCCTTTCTCTCCAGATACAACTTTTCCATATTCTGTCTCTGTTCCGATATCATGGCCTCTCTCTGTCTCTCCAACTGTTCCCTTGCCTGCTCCAACTTCCTTTCCTCCTCCACCTTGTCTGCTGCCCAGGCGGCCTGTAGGGACCTCAATCTCGTCTCCTCTGATAACAACCGGTTCTGAGCGGCACTGCTCATTCTCGTTTGTTCCCGGAGATGGGACTCCATCTTTCCAACAATCTCCTGTTCAGGGGGGAGATGAAATTACCCCTCTACACAACCAATGTTCAGGGGGGGGGGGAAGAATGTTAACAATTGTACTAGTTTGATTATCAAACTTTTATTGCTAGGGTCGATTTGTACCGGACTACCGGGGGACGGGCATTGGGCGGTTTAAATAGTGGGGGTGATCTTTGTAGCGGTGTTCTATACCTGAAGTCGGGTGCGTTCCTCTGATATCTCTCTGCTCTGTTTGTCCAGATTTATTTTCAGGTCGTGCAGATATTCACTCATTACCTTTGCAGCCCGCTCCCTTTCTTCTAGTGTCACAGATCTAAAAAATTAGGGTGGAGTATTATAGTACAACCCCATCATTACCGATGAGTTAAACTTAGGCCTGATTTCCTTTGAACAAGATGACTTCTTCCTCACCTTGTTAGATCCAGTTTAGCTGTCAGATTCCCGACTTCCTCAGCGCTCAAATTCACCCTCTCTGTGAGGCGCTCCAATGACTCAGAGGTCCGGGATACACTTAGCACAGCACACAATTCTTCTTTCCTGGTTTTTCTTTGCTCCTCAATGTCCTCTTCGTGTCGCTGGGGAAAACGTGTTTTGTTATTTGCCTCAAAACTGCCCTCTCCGAACCGGGCAGAAGACTGCCCTATATAATGTGCACAAAAACTTGGGTTTTTGGGGGGGGGGGGGTCCACTGCAGTAACTAACCTGTCTCATCGCCTCAATGGCGGTTCGATTATCTGTTTCCATGGTAACAAGTTTGTTCCGGTACATGGCCTCTGTCTCGGCTACTCTTCCCTCCCATTGCTTCACTAGATTCCTCTGTTCCTCCAGCGCTCTCTCCTCCTTCTCTTGCAATCTGGTTTAGTGTTGTTAGGGATTCAAACTGTGATCTGAATTACAGTTGTTTTAGTAGTAATGAAACTTCCTCCAGTAAGTAAAATTAGAAATAGTCACCCCAGTCACCACTATAACCCAAATACTTACCGTTTACTGGCACCCCGTATCTCTGTTTGTATGATATTTTCCTTCTCCGATATGATCAAGTTCAACCTGTCTATCGTTTCAGAATGTCTCTTGGCCTGTTGGTCTAACTCGGTACGGTGTTTAGTCGCTACACGGTCCTCAACATCACGTAACTCAGACTCAGCCGTCTTCAAACTGAAATAGTACGAGGAATTGCAGTTGCGTGGCCATATTATTTCCGTTTTCGTTGGGAGTAAGATAACCTAATGATATGTCATATAATTCTGGCCCGTGGCCACATGATTTCACATAACTCATATTTTCAGTCAGAGCATTCAGCATTGGCCTGACCCAAGAAACTTAACACGGCTGATAGTGACATCGAATGAATAATGAATTCATTTAACTTCTCTATCGCCTGACTCTACATATGTTACTAGGGACTTGTAAGCAGAGCCAGGTCATAATAAACAGAGTAGACTGAAACGACATATTTTCAACCCATGTTCAGAGACAAGAACTACCCATCTACTCAGTGGCTCAATTCATTACCTTTTTCGGAGATTTTCGATTTCTGAGTCTCGATCAGATAGAGAGCCCTCAACTCTCTCCAACTTTTCTCTCAGTTCATTCTTATCTTTCAACAACTTCCCTTCCTCCTCTGCAGATTTCTTCCGTAAATCTTCCAGATCCTCCTCGAGTTGTTTCTTCTGTTTTTCCAGGTCGGCCACTCTCAACTCAAGGACAGGATTTCTGGTCGTCTCACCCCCGGAAACTATCTAGAATGATGGCTGTTAATTAATTGTTCATGATTTTGTGTTTTTGGCCAAATTATTGGTTTTTGTCACTGTGCGCCGTGCGGCCGTGACTGTCACTGCAGTTTTTCTGTTTAACCACCTGCGGCTTGTTATGATGTTGAGTAAGGGATTCAACCACCTGCGGCAGGTTTGAATATCCAGCCACTGTCGCGCGCACGGATCGATACAGTGCTGACAACGCTACTTTCCACAGACCACCCACACCGCGCCTTCCATACCTGTTGGTTGGTTGTGGGGGGCGTTGCTACCGCTGGTTGTTCCCATGGCAACGATGTCTTGTTCACAGGTGTGTCGTCACCGAAAATACTGTCGGATTCAGAATTTCTGCGTTGTGGTGTCAGCACTCCATCACCTCCCGCAGTGGACCTGAGTTGAGAGTTGCTGTGAACCACAATATGTGATGTGTCGAAATACAAAGTAGTGTCTTACTCTACTAAACAGTAAACACACATGTTAAAGTTTTTACCTTGGAGCGGTGTTGGCTCTCCTCCCAGCGGAGGGAGGACGACTTGAAGGCAGGTCACCGCCACCTGACAAGAAAGAGAGGATAGTAAGAGAAGGAGAGAGTGTTTGTGACATGTCATATTGACGTGTTGTGGTGCAGCATGTCACGAGACAAGCACTGTGTGATACTACAAGAACTGTGTTGATCAAGAATGCTTTCAATCCATCGTGAACAGCACACACAGATATACTGCAGTTTAATAGAACACACACTCTAACTCTGTCAGGCCAATTCTCTGACTCACCAGCCTGGGTGTGTGGTCGGTCCTGGGTTTGGGGTCTCGCCTGGGGAGGTGTAGAAACACGCTCAGGGGTTGCAGTCGCTCTAGGAGGGGGACATGATATTAATATTTAATATCAACAATAGCTAATTAACACACCTAGTTACACCTAGTTACACCTAGTTACACCTAGTTACCTAAACATGTCAGCCAGTGCGGGTGATGGTTTGTTATTATCCACCCTAAAGATATCATCATCCTCTTGGACAGAGGGCCTCTTTTGGGGAGTTCTGGGTTTCTCTAATGCTCCCCCGAATATGTCCTCACTTGCAACGCTGCGGGCTGTGGAGACGCCTGGCCTGCTGGGGAGATGAGATTGGGATAGATTGGATATTAGTACATAATACATATTAGAGGATCTCTGAACAAGACCCGGACGGATTACTGAAGTGGGAAGTGGATTACCCGATGGAACCTTCAAAGTGGACCGCGTTTCTAGACGCCGAACTACGTGTAAACGAAGAGGGGCAGCTAGAACACCGTTTCTACAGGAAACCACAAAAGAAGCCCATTACCCTGCACAACAGCAGCCACCACTCCACATCTACCAAAGTGCAGACTGTCAAGCAATTCTACAAAACTGCACGGGTGACGTCATCTACACCTGAATTAGCAGAGGAATCGTGGAGAGTTATAGACCACCTACTCATCAACAATGGTTACAAAGACCCCAGAGCACTGTCCCGGACGAGAGTAAGTAACACTAAACACAACAACACTGACACTGTCTCTCTCACACTCCCCTTCATCAATGATAGTTTCACTGATCATATCAAGTCATTTATTCACACTCATAAACTACCTGTACGTCTTGTCCTCACACCTGGTACTAAACTAGGTGACATATTTTGTAGCTCACGTCCCCACGACCGCCCTGTCTGTACTCTCACAAAATGTATTGTCTGTCCTTTGATCACCAGTGACAAGTATGATTGCAGAATAAAGGGTGTTGTGTATAGAGTTAAGTGCGAGCTATGCCAAGAGTTCTATGTGGGTGAGACCGCACGCCCAATACATGACCGGATGCTAGAACATCGGCGGGCGGCGATCAACCCCACATCAACATCATACCAGAACAACGCATTTGCGACACACTATAAAGAGACACACGAGGGTAGTACCCCTATTTTAAGTTTGGAAATACTGAAATCGAATCTTTCGAGAACTATACAGAGAAAGATTAGTGAAGCTGATTTCATACAACAACTGAAACCTACTCTGAACAACAAGAAAGAGTGTGAGAGTGCTCTAGGCTTCCTAGTCAGTAATAGTTGATAAGTCCTAGAGTACTCGTCATAGCTCTGTGTATAGTACAATCTGAATTTATGTATATCTGATCCGATGTGAGAATGAGTGAGAGAGAGGGGGAGAGAGTGAGAGATAGAGTTTGTGAGTTGGGTAGAGAGAGTGAGTGAGTGAGAGTGAGAGAGAGTGAGAGAGAGAGAGAGAGAGAGAGAGAGAGAGAGAGATGTATAGAGAGTGAGAGTGAGAGAGATAGAGAGTACGTGATTGTTTTGATATGAATTTCGATTTTGATTCCTATTCCTAATATGTTCTATTTTTAGCTACTACTGATGATGGTGTTAAACACCGAAATATCTGGTTTCATCCAATAATATCCAGCGAGTCTAACTTGTCCAATAAACACAAGAACTATCATATTAGTATGTAGATGATTAGTAATACAGAGTACTATAATATACTGTATTCTGTAGTAGTAATTAACATGTTTAGTAGTAGGAGATAATTAGTAGAGCTGCTAATTAGTAGAGCTGCTAATTACCTGAAACTATCCTCGCCAGGTAAACTTCTTGCTGCTGGTGTGGTAGGCTTGTTATCAACCCTGTAACAGGAGGGGGTGTTAGGAGGGTGTGGTGGGCTTGTTATCAACCCTATAACAGTGTTTGTGTCAGGAGGAGGAGGGTGTTAGGAGGGTGTTAAGAGGGTGTGAAGGGGTGTTAGGAGGATGTTAAGAGTGTGTTAGGAGAAGTGTGCCACATTATCAGCACAATCATTGCGAGCATAATTCATTCAACAAATTGTACCATACGTCATGATACAATGATACACATATCGGGTATAACTATTATCTACCTGAAGATATCAATGTCTCTGGCGGGTTATTGTTAGTTGCAGGTGGGGTACGAACACCCATCTCCATATCATCATCCCCTAACAGGGCGTTAAAGGTGTCCTCCGGGCGGGGTCTACTGGCCGGTGTACCACTGTTGAGGCCCCTTCTTGAGCGCCCTCCACCGCCCGAGCTAAAGAAACTGGGGGTCTCAGTTTAGAAATGGGGGGGGGGGCAACCGATTTATTGCATTAAACTACTTGTTTTGTGGAGCACGCGGAAAAAGGGTCGAGCATGGAACAACTGTGGTAGTTCCAATGCAACTGTAACACGTAGGCTGTTAGAAAACTGGCAACAATCTGTTAACAAGGGAAGAGTTACTTGGGTGTTAATCGATGCTATCAGTCCAAATTCCTCCACACAAGCCACGTAACCCGAGGTCTGTTACCGTTTTGTGGGGTACTGGGGGCCTGAGGCTTGTAACGTTTGGGGGTACTGGCGGGTCTGCTTGCTGAATGCCATCGTCCATCCTCGGGCCGTGACTTGCCCTCACATGGATGGTTTCCTTCATTAGAAGGGATGTCGTAATAGGGTCCAGCTTGTGGGTGGAGGGAACTGGGGTTTCTGTTTGAAGGGGAGGGACTGGGGTTTTTGAAGGTGTCGGCAGGGGGCGGTTTCAGTTTCGACAGTGACGGGGGGAGGAGCAATGTTCTAGATCACGATACCCGACAGATTCTTGCACAAAAACGTATCATGGGGTCACCTCCAGGCGGTTTGGGGTTCCCTAACACCCCCAGGTGTATCGTGGGATCATCCACTCCACCATCCCTCCCGGGCGTACCACGGGGGTGAGCTGAGCTGGTTGAACCTTTGGGGGTACGGGCGCTGTTGATGGGGTCTTACGGATGTACTTGCCTACGATTCTCCTTCATAAGGCTCGTCCTGCTAAGTAGGTCACTAAACTTGTTGTTGCCTGGTGCGCTGGCAGGTTTGTTGTTGCTCGGTGCGCTGGCAGGTTTACTGTTCCCAGCAGCAGGTGCAAGTTTGTTGTTTCGTCCAGTTCTGGATGGAGGAGCAATGGGTTCTGAGTCCAACATACCCGACAGATCATCATCATCATCAAACAATCCTTTATCCTGGGGTTTCCCTCCAGGTCGGTTTGGGGTTCCCCCACCACCCCCACCTCTATTAGGGGTAGTCCCACCTCCACCATCCCTGGCCCGGCCTACAGGGGGTGTAGAGACTGGGTTGAATTTGGCAGGAGGAGTCGAAACAGCAGCAGGCGTTTTGGATGGGGGTGTTTTGGATGGTGGCTTTCTGTTCGAAATTTCAGAGTAATCACTTTCACTCAACAAATCTGCCAACAGATCATCATCCGGAGATTTTGGAGTTTTAACGGCCGGTTTTGCTGGTGCCGGGGTATTTCGGACAACTGCTGCAGCTGCTGTGGCGGGTTTGGGTTTCACTTCCTGTTCGTCAAATATTCCTTTTCCTGTTTTATTTTTCATGGCTTGTAGCAAGGAGGGTCCCTTCTTTGGAGAGAGACTCCCGAACAGATCCGCATCCATGTCATCAGTTCGGGATACAGCCTCACTGACTTCAAGACTTGTTTCATCCCAACTGTCCCCCATGCCTAAAGCGAGATGACTTGGTTAGAAAGAGAGGTGACTAGGTTAAAAAGAGGAAGCGAGGTGAATTGGCTAGAAAGAGGGAGTGAGGTGACTTGGTTAGAAAGATGGAAAGGGAGTGAACTGGCTAGAGAGAAAGGGGTTGAGGGTATTATACCCCATTCCTAAGGCGAGGGGACAGATTTATTGATAAGAAAGGGGCCAGCACGACCGTTTTTAAGATGGGACAATATTGAGTACAATATTGCTGCAAAATACATCATTTTGGATAACACCGGGTGAAGCAGCGTAAGTATTGTGTAAGCCAATTGAATTCCACACCCACACTCTACACATATTTTTAGTTTTGTTTGCTTCTAGGTATCTCTGAAACATCTGATATACTTTGATATACTGGATCCAGCCCTTCAGTCTCCTCTTCATTGGATACAATATCGTCCCACACAGATCTAGATATAGATCCAGAATCATCCACACACATATATTTAGATATCAATACTATCATACAGTGATCAGCCAGTAGTAGATAGTAATTAGTCGGTGATTGCAGCTTGCTCGACCCCCGGGTTTGAACAAAACAAGTCATGGTGAAGTGGAAGTTTTGGAAGCGTGCCAAGGTCAAAACCTCCCCTGCCGGAGAGGAGGAAGAGATTGTGGTAGGGGGCAGCACCTCATCACCACCCCCACCACCACCACCACCATCTTATGGTGGTAATGAAATAGAAGTGAGCGAGTGTATACAAGAGATAGGGTTCGGTCCTTATCAGTACAAAGTAATCTTTGTCATGGGACTCATGTCTTTCGCTGATTCAAGTGAAATCTGGCTTTCATCCATTATAATCAGTAAGTATAGCTGAACCAGTTAACTAATCAATTAACTAATTAAATAACTAGATTCAATTAATAACTTGATTCAATTAATTCACACATTTCCAGAAATGTTGGTCTGTGAGTGGGATCTGTCCACTCTCGAGATGGCTCTCATTCCCGCTTGTGTATTCTTCTGGTATGCCGTGGGTAGCATTGTAGCAGGGAAAGTGGCAGACAAATTGGGGAGGTGGCCCTTGCTTCTTGCCGCGTACTATGTTATCTGTATATCGGGGACACTCTCTGGATTTGCTAAATCATACGTATTCTTTATCATTTGCCGATCATTCACAGGTGAGATTGTACACACCTTTTTTGTTAGTTTCACCTTCAATAGTTCCTTTTTATTCCCGTTCCCATTACCAATCGTTTCAATCTCCAGGTGGGGGCATTGGTGCAAGTTACGGAGTTTCAGTTGTGTATGCCCAAGAGATGGTCCCGAAAGAAAAGCGAGCCCTAACGAACCTCCTTCTCAACATAATGTGGATCGCGGGAGGGCTGTACGAATGTGCCCTGGCCTTCTTTCTTATGGACAGACACGAGGGATGGAGATATGTTATCTTTGCAACGGTCATTCCCTGTTATCTAACATTGATCCTGCTTCACTTTTGCGATGAGTCACCCCGCTACCTTGTACTCAATGGTAAGTGATGAGTCACCCCGCTACCTTGTATTGAACGGTATGTTTAGACCAGCACGATGAAACACGAAAAAAAATGCTCTCTGCCTCATTATCTCACTGTGAGATTGTCGTCATAGTAACATGGTTGTCATAGTAACATGGTAACCCGTTTAGGAGAGGAAGATAAGGCTAGGGAGGTTCTGGAGAAGATGGCCCAACAGAATAAGAGTGAGTTATCTGAGGGGAGACTGGTGGCAGGTCAAGTAACATGCGGGGAGTACTCTGCAGTCTTCAAACAACCCTACACGAGGTAACGAGGGGGGGGGGCTTGAGGTAACACACCTGGGTTGCTGAATTATACGGGTCATAGGCATCCTTCAATCATATTCCTCCTTTTTATTCGTTTTTTTTTCTTGAAATTTCTCTGGCCTAGTCCCACAATCCGTACTGTATCTATCTCTCAAATAAAAAATCCCTACCCCGTTCGGCGTTCCTGCCTCCCACAAAAAATCTTTGGATATATCCCTTCTCAAACTAACCTCCCTGCTAGGACGTCCTTTGTGATACAGATCTTGTTCCTTTGTAACATGTACACATCTTATGGAGCTATATTCCTCATCCCTGATATGATGTCCTACGGGTACTGCTATATGTCGGAGTGGTTCGATGTCATCTATGTAACCGATTCAGTAGAGGGGTGTATCAACTATACCAAGGTAACTAGGGAGGGGTGTATCAACTATACCAAGGTAACTAGGGAGGGATGTATCAACTATACCAAGGTAAATTCAAGCTGGAAGGGAGGGGTGTATCAACTATACCAAGGTAACTAGGGAGGGATGTATCAACTATACCAAGGTAAATTCAAGCTGGAAGGGAGGGGTGTATCAACTATACCAAGGTAACTACTGAAGGGAGGGGTGTATCAACTATACCAAGGTAAATTTAAGCTGGAAGGGTTATAGGGAGACAAAGAAAAACTGAGTTGGGACACAGTGAGTGTGTAGAGGGAGGAGGGTAATTATTATAACGGGTGACAACTAAAAATCTGGACAATTTTCTGTGAGCTCTAGCGCCGTCTCTGTTTGAGATACAGCTTCAGGACAGTGATAGAACGATTTTTCAGACAATTTTGAATCAGAATAACATAACGGGAAAGACTAAAAAGTTCACTTTCATTGCCATATCGCATCATTTCCTCTTGACCCACCAAAGCATGTAGTACGGAGATTTGAGATTTCTATGTGATCAGAAACAACCTTCCCGATGAAATAGAATTCTCAAAATTGGAAGTCTGGTAGTTCATGCCATAACCAACATAACTGCCAAGTTTCAACATTTTAGCTCATCAGGAAGTTGGTTTTCCACGTCATAAATGTTTCGAGAGATCGTCAAAATGGCGATTTCTCAAATTACCTGTAAACTACGATTTGAAAGGTTTGTTACAGATGATTCTGTGATCAGAATTGAGATTAACGGAGTGTGAAACAAAGTTAATTTCGTTCAAAATTGTCTGGAAAATCATTCTATTGCTGCCCCGAAGCTGTATCTCAAAAAGAACAGGCGCTAGACGTGCTAGAAAAGTGTATAATTTTCACGTAATACATGCTTTGGTGGGGCAAGAGGAAATGATGCGATATCGCAATGAAAATGAACTTTTCAGTCTATCCCGTTGTGTTATTCTGATTCAAAATTGTCTGAAAAATCGTTCTATCACTGTCCTGAAGCTGTATCTCAAACAGAGACGGCGCTAGAGCTCACAGAAAATTGTCCAGATTTTTAGTTGTCACCCGTTATATGTTGGCGTTATCTCAACAGTACAGCTTACCCCATTATGTAGAGCTAAGTGTTCTAAGCTTTTCCGGTTCAGTTAAATAGTGAAGCAGTGAAGCACTCCTGCCTTCTGATACCTCATATATCTCTAACCCACTTCCCTCACGCCTCCCCCATTATACATCACTAACTACATATCCCTAACTCACTTCCCTCCGGGCATATCCCTAACCCACTTCCCTCCCCCAGGCATATCCCTAATCCACTTCCCTCCCACAGGCAGAGTACCTATTCTTCATGGTGGTGACGTTAGCATCCATTCCTGGTTACATAATAGGACCATGGTCAGCAGACCTGATAGGTCGGCTGCCTACCTTCTATTACAGCACTATCGGAGGTTTGGTGATAACACTATTACTTCTCTACTGTATTAGCAGCATTGTGATATATCTGGAGCTATTTATCATGTTGACTCTTTATTGTATCTTCAACGCTGCACTGTGGATTTACGCTCCGGAGTATTATCCGACCTACATTAGAACTACTGCAGTGGGAATTCTAAATGGCATTAGGTAAATCCCATCTCTCTCTCTCTCTCTCTCTCTCTCTCTCTCTCTGCGTCAAGTTAATATTGTGCCCTTTTATGGCAACGCTTACACTTTTAATTGTTTCAGCAAACTGGGTGCAGCAGTTGGAGTTTTTGCTACCCTCTATCTCGATACAATTAGCCTGAAACTCACCATCTACACTTATTGTGCGGTTATGGCAGTCGCCTCTCTGACAACCCTGGGGTTGAAGAGTGAGACAAGGGGGACACTACTGCTAGATGCAAGGGTTAACTTTGCCCCCGTTGAGACCGCACCAAACTATGGGACAATGGACATGGAACCGGAGGAAGAGGGCGGAGTGAAATCGGGTGAAATTGGATGAAGTTGGGATGAAAAGAATATTTAGATGAAATTGAAATTAAATTACATTGTTTCACTTTGCTAGGAGAAAGACAATTTCAAACTTTGTATGAATTACAATGGCAGGCCAATTGAATTGTAAACTTGGAAGAGTGCGTCAATTCTGTAGGGCGTATTAAAATTAACAATTGTTAAATATAAATATTCCTAATAAACTCAGGCTGGATAATGGATTTAACTTTTGACTTTTCAGCCATCGTTCGAAGCACAAATTATCCTCTCCGTTTCGGAATTTTCAGTGATCTCTTATTTTTCTCCCCGCCAGAACTACTTGGGGTTCACTCCCTTACGCCTTAGGATCAGGCCTGTCTTTGGCCTACAATGCATAAGAATGGTCAATGGCCAATGGGCCCTGTAGGTGGCATGACAGCGCATACTGAACAAATTTGCGAAAAAAACGCGAACTTTCAACGACAAAATTGGCAAACGTTGCTGGCAGCGCGGGATAAGGCAGCGCTTTTCAAACGACAAAAAAGACATTTTTTTTTCAAACTTTCAATTTCGAATCTGAACGCGCGCGTCCCTTCGCCGCAAAGGACTAAAAAAAGGAAAATATCGCGCGTTACATGTAAAGCGGCGCTTGCGAAAATTTGAATTAATTATTTGTCATCGCATCTGCAAAATTCTGTGATTTTCAGGACGGGTTTGTTTTGTCGAACTTTTCAGTGAACGTTTAATGCGAGGTTTCAACGTTAAAATGCCTTTTAGAAAGTCTCGATAAGTAATTTCCTTACTTGGGGCTTCGAGGTTTTCATGGTCACCGCTCAGTCCCCCGAAAACTACCCTTTTGAGCTATTTTGAGTCGAAATTCTGACCTTTTATTAGCTCGGACACCTATAAAGAAGCAAAATGAGGCCTTATAATGCTAGACATATGTTCATTAATAAGCTTCCAGCTCAGTTCGCCCATCTAAACATTGAATGGGTTGGAAGCGAGTTACTCGAACCTCGATTCTACTATAAATTATGACCGCGGTCGGTGTCTGCCAGCCTATTCGAAAACATATTCTCTGTACTTGGGACAAAGCGATGGAACACTGTGAACAAAATAATCAAGAATATAATTAATTAGATCAATGTAATTCTTGCTGTGTTCAAGTGTAGATTATTCCTGATCGCCGGTCGCCCCGTTCCCGCCTACTAGGCCAGTGTTGACTGTTGAGTGTGCTTATGTGTTCACTGTTCATGGAATGATCAGTCGAATTTATTTAAAAAATAAAGCTTTTTAGTTATCAGCCCCCTTTGCACCTCCGGGCGATCCCCCAGAAACGTCCCAGCTGGAAGATGATAATAACTGCACCACGCGAGACGAGATCTACTGCCAAAAAGTGTGTGCATGATATATCCCCCAACTGGTAAGGGATGCCATTTACAGCTGCTGCAGCATCCACCGTTGTGGGACAAGTTGGTACGGGACAAAAGCATTCCCGTAAACCTGGGTATCGTATTATACAGCTGGCTGCGGACAGCTAATGATTCGTTTATTGTAAATATGTTCGGATGTTCCTTTGAAGGTAAAATAAGTACTCTGGATCCAGCTGGACTGATCTCCGACTTGTTGTGTTTTAACCCTCCTTTACATTAGTAAAGTGTTTCGCCGTGCGGGAGGCGGTAAAATAGGGTCGCAATCCCTGACCATGTTATCTTCAGTTGACGGTTGTGAAAAACTAGACTCGGTAGTTTTAGTTGAAATGAAGTGATTCTCTGAAATGAAAAACTTAGCACCGCACATTCAGAGAGGTCACGCGGCGATCTCGATTATCACGTGCAAAAAATTTGACATTATGCTTTGGAAGTTTCAACAAGAATTATTTGCATTATGTATCCATAATGCTACGTTTCCCTGCCCTCTTCGATTTGCCATTCAACTCGCCCAACGAGTAAGCTGTCCGCAAAATGGGGATTTTTCGAATTTTTGAACAAAACGCAGAACAGATTTTTCAATTTCTCCATAATTTTCACGAATCAAAACGTGCGGCCGATATAAAACAAATTTTGCCGCGCGTTACAGTTTATAGCCGCGCGCCCCTCATAAAATTTCAATTGTTTGTGCGCGCGCATGTTACTCCGCAAGTGTCAGATCGCGCGCGCCGCGAGGTTGCCCGTCGCAACGAAAGTGTGACCAAAATGGTCCCTCTACCGATTAGTTAGTATACCAAAATGTCGTTTTCGAATTCTAACCCTGCTATGCCTTTTTACAAAGTAAAAAGGCATCCGGGTGAATGCCTTCGGCATTCACCCGGGCAGGGAAATAAATGGGTGCAGGGTATTTGAGAAATCTTTGCAGCGGTCAACCTAAAGGGCGCTTGCAGCTTTCAAGTTTTTGGGATGGGGGTGTTTCCTTGTTTACAGAAGATCTTCTTGCTGGAAGATAACTGCACATGAAGCACCTGTCGCGACCCTCTCGGAAGCTGGTTAGCCAACTCATCGGGTGGTACCGGAAACTACATTGTTTATTTTGGATGTTTCTCTAGTGCAAAACGGATGCGCATCCCTCCATCATTTCTCTCTTTTTCACATTGGTTGCACGTCTCAAATCCGTGCTGTTTCTCTCTCTCTCTCTCTCTCTCTCTCTCTCTCTCTCTCTCTCTCTCTCTCTCTCTCTCTCTCTCTCTCTCTCTCTCCCTCCCCCCTCTCTCTCTCTCTTTCAGCGTGCAATAATAACAGAGATCCAGTGCACTCAAGGTTCCTTGTTGAGCCCTACTGATGCAGTTGCAGAGGACAAATAACCCATTGTAGTTGCCCTTGCTTGATAACAAGTGACAACTTGAGAACCTTGCCTCTCTCTCATATCTCGCAGTTGGGAGATGTCAGTTTTAACTGAAAAATATGCTCTCTCTGATCTTTCTCTTCATTTCTCTCTTGCTTTCTCTCTCTCTTTCTCTCTCGCTCTTGTTCTCTGAGTTCAGTCGCTGTTTCAAGCTGCTA
This sequence comes from Hormiphora californensis, assembly GCA_020137815.1. Taxonomy (NCBI): domain Eukaryota; kingdom Metazoa; phylum Ctenophora; class Tentaculata; order Cydippida; family Pleurobrachiidae; genus Hormiphora; species Hormiphora californensis. The sequence goes on along the minus strand of CM035354.1, from coordinate 733,480 downwards.
TAACAGTGAAAAGTAATTATTAACCTAAGTATCGCGATATCATAGGGATATGATCTCTTCGTAGTTCTCTATAACTTTTATGACAGTTTTTATAATTCATGATGTGACTTGTATTGTTCATACAGCACAAGATGTGACTTAATCTGTAATTTAGTTGTGTGTTTAGTGTTATTATCGTGTTTAGTTTATCTCTTCATTGAATATTTTAATAATTGAATAACACTTTAGGGGTATGCAATTATAGAATTTAATATAGACAGAACGACGATTTATCATCTGCAGCAGTAAAACACTATCATTGATCAGCTTTATTTGACGATTCATCAAACCGATACCAAAATTGCATCCCTGTTCCGAGATATGGCAATCAGCTCGCCCCAAGAGTGCTCAAACATCCAGGTTTCTATCGTTCTTCTATCTTTTTTATATCACTTACCTATCGTTCTTTCATCACTCTTCTATCTCTCTTCTACCACTCTTATTTAATTCTTCTATCATTTTTCTATCATTTTTCTATCGCTCTTCTAGTAAAAGAATCTTCTATCATTCATTTCACTGATGGTCACTCCTTTATACATCCATGCTACTCTAACACGCTCTAATTTCGCCCGGGCACCACTTAACCAGAAAAAGATTCCGCACAAAGGGAAACCAAGCCCTCAAACTTTCATCGGGCGAACCTAAACGTTGAAGAAATCAAATTAAACCAATCTTTGAGAAGTATGGAGACATCTATGAAATTGTGATATTGAAGGACCGTGCAACTGGAGTATCAAGAGGTGAGTGGGGTGATCTCGGTTGTTTTTTTAGGCCAAGGCCTACCACAGTTTTTTCCCCCGCTCCGGGAAAAGGGTCGGCCCAAAGCCCGCGGGTTTTGTTTTATGGGGGCTGCATAATCACAATGCCAAGGCCCCATATTATCCGCACTAAATTTTTTTCGCCTGGGGAAATTATTTGGGGCTGGGCCTTCGTTTTGGCCCGTGGCGCTTGTTTTTGGCCCCCACGCTTCGTTTTGGCCCGTGGCAGCTTCCTTTTGGCCCGTGGCAGCTTCCTTTTGGCCCGGGCCACTTGTTTTGGCCCCTTCAGCTTCGTTTTTGGCCCTGGGATTCGTTTTGGCCGGCCTTTTGTTTTGGCCCCCTGGCGCTTCGTTTTGGCCCGTGGCAGCTTCGTTTTGGCCCGTGGTAGCTTCGTTTTGGCCCGTGGCAGCTTCGTTTTGGCCCGTGACAGCTTCGTTTTGGCCCGTGGCAGCTTGATTTCAGAGTGGCATAACCTCTATTCCATATTATCATACTCGCTACTGCACACAATACAAGAACGATTGTACTTGTGTGTAATCTGATTTAGAATTTTCCATCCCCTTCTGTTATATATTGGTAAAACATACCTGCATGGCTTCACCTCTCGTTAACTAACTTTCTTTCTCTCTCTATCTCTCTCTATCTACCTATCTTTTTCTCGCTCACTCTCCCTCTCATTTTCTCGCTCACTCTCCCTCTCTTCTCTCTCTCTCTCTCTCTCTCCCTCTCTCTCTCTTCCTTTTCTCTCCCTCTCTCCCCTTTTCCCTCCCTCCTTTCTCTCTCCCTCCTCTCCTCCCTCTCTTTTCTCCTCCCCCTCTCCTCCTCTCCCTTCTCTTTACCCTCCTTTTTGGTTTTCCCCCCCCCTTTTTTGCCCCTTTTCTGACTTTTTTCCCCTTTCTCTTTTTTTCCTTTTCGTGGAAAACCGTGAGAGTTTGGGATGGGGGAGAGAAAAGTGAGAGAGAGAGAGAGAGAGAGAGAGGGAGAGAGAGGAGAGGAGAGAGAGTGAGAGAAGAGATGGGGGTTGTGCGGGGGGGTGCAGATTGAATGGGTTGAGGGTTGTTTGGAATGAAGGTGGTTGGGCGCTGCTTTCAAACTCTGGAGGGTCCTCATAGATATCCTCAAACTCGCCAAGATCATCGTCACCACTCGGGGGAGGGAAGGGGGGAGGTTGGGATGTCTGGGGAGGAGGGGGAGGAAGGTTGGAGATCACTCTTGAGCTAACTGGGTAATTCAGAAGTCCTCTTCCTGGACGCAATACATATCATCGAACAATGCAGTTCAAGACGACCCCTGTGGAAATGGGGAACTTAAAAACTTTGGTCCTCGGTCAGGCGCGGTTGAAACTGGTCTACTACAGTCATACCTAAGACATACCATGTGCAATTTTCTTGCTTCCACACGTTGAGTTTAGGATTTCCTTGAGGTACGCGAGGTTCCGTGTGGTGCGACTAAATGTGTCTTCTCATCTTATACTCCTCTTCATCTGAAAATCAGGGGAGAATTTAGTGGAGCGCAAGTTTCATGGTAGTACGTCGGACCCTTCTTTCTCTCTTCTGATTAGAGAGAGCTGAAGGATCGAATACCAACGAATGTGTATACAGACAAATATCTACAAGACTTGTACAGCTCCAGAAACACTTAGTGCTTCTGGAGCTGTAGTAAATCACTGAAAAGAAACGGACAACCTGCGCCCTAGAAACATGATAACATTTAATGACCAAGTAGTTAGAAGAATCCAATAGCAAGATGTCACCCACCCTCAACCTACTGGTTTGGGTTTCCCGATGACTAATCATTCTCCAAATACATTTCATCATCCTCAGCTAATTCTGAGTTATCCTGCCCACCCTCCTCTCGGGGGAATGTATCTACTGGAATCCTTGGCCTTGGCTCTGAGAGGTTTTAAAGGTCTCCTAGGTGGAATTGGTCTAGTAGGCAACCCTACGCATGGTGGTGATTCTTCCCGGTGCTGCAATGGGTCTTGGGAGGGAGAAATGCTTGGGGAGCCGGCTAGAAGAATTTGAGAGCACAGAGGTCCGTTTGGGTACTGGGGGTGAGAAAACTGAAGGGGCTGGTGCTGGAGGTTTCTGTTCGTGACATACTTCTGATCTATTTCCCATTGATGGAGGCCGAGGGGGCGGGGGTTGTGCGGGACTGTGGTTTGGACTTTTTTAGCCAGTACCTTTTTCCCCCCTTTCAGTTTTAAGGGGCGAGGGGGAACAGGCCGAAGCATGGCTCTGAAGTCGGTGATATTTGAATCTGAATCTTGGGGAAGGCGGGTGCACAGGGGGGGGGTTCCTTTTTTTTGGGCGTGTAACCTTCTCATTTTGTGGTTCCAACACCCCTTTGAAGGTTGATTCTCTCTTTTTGGGGTTGGATTTTTTCCCTTTTAAATTGGCTTTGTTGCAGGTTTTTTTCGGGGGTGTTAGGGCCGTTTGCCACACCTTAAGGGGGGGGGGTTGTGTTTTTTTCGCCCATTTTTTTCTGCAGAAACATGTTTTGTTGGGGGTTGCAGTAGAGATCCTCATCATCGTTCATTTCGATAAAAAAAAAAACAACCCCTCGATGATCCAAGGAGGGGGAAAATTTAAGTTAAAAAAGTTTAAAAAGAAAGAAACAAAAAAGTCATATCAGGCCGGGCTTTTTGATAAGTAAAATTACAGAAAACGTACGGGCGGCGAACAAATATAGGCGCGTTTTTAAATTTTGTAAACCTGCTTTTATTTTGTTCCTTGCCGGCCAAATTTTCGAAAAATTTCAAAAAGTCACATGCACAAAATTTGAGACTTTTTTCAAAAAAAATAAAAAAACATTTTTCATCGTTTGCGGTTTGCCAATTCTTTCCCGGCCCGGGTGAATGCCGAAGGCATTCCCCCGGGATCCTTTTTACTTTGTAAAAAGGCATAAAGTCCGATTTTATAATGTGAACGGGGGCGCCCCCCAAACCCATTTAAATTAATTTATTCCTTTGTATTTTAACCATTGACTGACCTCGGTCTTGCTTTTTTATTTTTTTAACCCCCGTATCTTTAATTTTTACCACTTCTTTAAATTTTCCATAGGCCATTATTAGATCATAACCTTTTATAGCAATTATATGGTTTGTGTTTTTAACACTACTTTAAAAAAAATTAATTTGAGGTGAGCCCCTAGGGAGTGGGGAACGAACCAACGAGGGCGATAACCCTACAATAACGATTGATAAAATAGTAAGATATGTTTCGGGACATGAATTGGAAAGCGGGAACCCCTGGAAGAGATGAATTTTGAACCCTATGGTAACAATAGCTAAAAAATTTTTCAAACATTTCCTGAGAAAAAAATGACCCTGTAGGTTTGGGGTACGTTTATAAAAGATTAAACACCTTTTTTTAGACTTCTCTCAAAAACTTTTAAAGAGGAATAATTGCGCCCCACATGAAAAACGTTTTTGCCCTTGAACTTTTTAAAAATTTCAATGCACGCCTTGATGAGTTTATTAGTACGGGAATCGGGAGGAGACGAAAGTGGGGAAAGAACTTGACCGCCACCGTTCCATGTGATTAGCTACACAAACCGTTTTAAAACGCCCAAAAGGAAAAAACGAGTTCCGTAAAAATTATGCAGAAGGTAAAAAAGCCTCTCTCTGACTGGCTCAAAACGGGGCCGCAGTCCTCCGGGGGTGAGAAATCTTCTAGATCCTGCTTCCACCCCATCGCCCGACGGGGAGAAAAAACCTTTTATTTTCGGTATAACCAGAAACAACAAACCGCCGTGGAAATGATTTTTTTTTTTTGGGGGATGGTTTTTCCCGGGGGGTTTGAACGAAAAAACCAAAATCAACTCAAAAAAACGTATGGGGCGGAGAAAAACAGAAGGGCCCTGGGCCAATTTTGGGGGGGGGGTTTCTTTTAAAAGGCGGCACCCATTTTTGGCTCTGCGGAAAAAAATCACGACCCCTCAAACTCGGAACTTTTTTTCACTTTTTACCTGTCACTGTTTTAAAACCCCGTTTCAATTTAGAGGCGAAAAACTTTTTAAAAAAACACATGAAAAAAAACCCTTCCTTTTTAGAAGACCCGAGGGAAAGACTATTTAAAAACAAATTTTTCCAATTGGAAAATATTTTCTTATTACACTGTTATTTAGTTTATAAGCCCCGCTTTGGAACTGCTGAACCGTTCCCTTTTCACCCCTAAAAGCATACATAATTTTTTAATGAGAAAGTGTAAGGGGGGTGGGGTCTTTAAATTTTTTAATTAATAATTGACTCTTTTAAAATTTTTGAAATGATATTAATTTGATTTGATTTTTACCTTAGGGTTTCCCTGTTACATTTATTTTCCCATTAACAAATTATTTGTATTCCCCCTTTTTAGATCACTACCCTTTTTTTGAATAAATTAAAAAACTATGCAATTTACTTTTTAAATCAACGTTAATTCTAATATTAATTTACTAATATTTAAATTTTAAATTTCAAAAATATTTTAATTTCCAATTTCTAACCCTTAATCATCAATTAAAAATTACGCATTTTTTAATTTGATATTTTAAACCCCTTTATTTTCTACATATTTTTAAATATTATACGAATGACTGCCGAGGGTTTTTTTAAGGCCCCTTTGGGATCTTTAAAATCCTATAAGACCGCTTTAAAAGGGCTTGTTGTGGTGGGTGCTTTGTTCAATCCCTGATTAAACGGCGTCCCCCCGCACAACAATGCATGGGCCCAAAAGCGGGATATAAAATTATAATTGTATTTATTTTTTTTAATTCCTTTTGCGCTGCTAAATTATTTCTAAACAATAAGGAAACCCCAAAATAAGGGGTTCAAAGCCCCAAAGACACCCCGACAAGAGAACCACAAATCTGAAGCTTAACCCAACCCAAAAAGACCACACCAAAGGCCCACCCCTCCAAAGACACCATTTCAAAGCGACCACATCAAGAGCCCCCCACCCAGAAGATCCAGCCGGGGGAAAAACCACGGCAAAAGAGACCACGCGGCGTTGTTTTTGGTGGGTTCTTTGGCTGGTGTCCCCCTCGGGGGGATTTTTGGGTGGGGGGGCTCTTTTTTTGATTGGGCGCTCTTGAAGTGGTATCTTTTGGAGGTGGTGGCTCTTGGGAATGGGGGGGGGCTCTTAAACTTTTTATGTTCTTATCTTAAGACTTGATTCCAAAAGTATCGGAAAGATAATTTTAAGACCTTTTCAATGCAACCAAGATCAGGTCTTTATCTTATCAGGAGCCAGAGATATGATCGAAACAATCGAGAAAAAACTTTCCCACGGTGCGTGGGAAAGTTTTTCGCGCGCCCCCAAGTTCAAGTTCAAGTTCAAATAAATTACACACAATAATACAACATAGGGCGGCGTTAAAATCTGGGTGCCTTCTCGCGCGAAGCTTTTTCGCGCGCTCTCCTAGTCTCGCGCTCGAGATCTCCTGACTCCCCAAGAATCGCAATGGCGTCCGCACGTTACGTAAAGTCGTTCCGAGTGTACCACTGATCCCGGCCCATCTTGCCTGCTATCTTTCTATTCTTGCACACAAAGTACACACAAAAGTACATACACACCCACACACACACCCACACACACTCTCTCTCAGCTCTCTCTCTCTCTCTCTCTCTCTCTCTCTCTCTCTCTCTCTCTCTCTCTCTCTCTCTCTCTCTCTCTCTTTCTCTCTCTATCTCTCTCTCTCTCTCTTCTCTCTCTCTCTCTCTCTCTCTCTCTCTCTCTCTCTCTCTCTCTCTCTCTCTCTCTCTTGTTTCTCTATATCTTTCGCTCATGCCAAGTTCAACAAAATAACACGTTATAAATGTGTTAGATTGCAGATATTTTAATGTGGAAATGGCACATCAGGTTAAAGCGGATATGAAGAAATCTTGAGGTACCGGGTTCGAGTCCCCTGTGTATAGTTAACTTTTTGATTTCCTGACTTTTAACTCGATTTAGTTACTCTCTCTCTTTTTATCAAATTTCTCTCTCTCTCTTTTTTTCTTAATTATCTATCTCTCTCTTTTTCTCAATTTTATCACTATCTCTTTCTCTCTCTCTTCCAAGTCCAATTCCAAACGACAGGGTAATGGTATACGTGATTTTTAGCAGTATCGCATACGTCGGGAATTATAGAGAGAGCGAGAGAGAAGAGAGAGAAAGAGAGAGAGAGCGTAGAGGCGAGAGAAGCGAGAGTAGAGAGCGAGAGAGCAGAGAGAATAGACGCTAGAGATAGAGAGCAATAGATATAGAGAGAGGATCTCTCTCTCGACTCTCTCATCGATCTCGATCTCTCATCTCGCGTCTCTCTCTCTCTCGCGCCCTCTCCTCTCTCTCTCTCTCGCATCGTCTTCATCGCTCTTGCTCTCTCTCTTCTCTCGTCACCAACCCATCTTCTGCTACCTTCTGGTTCCTGGCAAAATGAGAGGACTTGTAACGAGTGTTTTCGAAAGAGAATTCTTAGTACTTTCCAATGCATTTAAGTTGAACTCTTTATCTGATTAAGAACTCAAGATATCGGAGTTCTAATATAATACAAAGCTCTCAAATTAATTCTTTTGAGGATGTATTTAAATCACATTCAAACCACATTTCTTTTTACCCCATCAGCAACCATCGTTATCGTACTTGATTGTAACTCTGAAGGCCTCTTGTCGGCATTTCAACAGGTTTTTTCACTTTTTACTTTCTTCTCTCACTTTGGGAACTTTTGGAAAAAAAGTTTCAAAAAGTCAAACTCTTTCCAGCTGTGATTTTCTGAAATCGAAAAAAACCGTGCGCGCGTTCGCGCGGCGTAAATTCTGGTTTTGCGCGTGACAAGGCACCCAGATTTTAACGTCGCCCTACAACATACAGTGCAGAAATTCCCATCTCGTGGGTCCTCCTTTGTCAACTAGTCTATTTACAAGTCCCTACTCAGACATAAACAGCGTCAGCAGCAAACAACATATACAGCTTCACACAACGCTCTTCCTTTCTGCCTCTCGAAACTCATTAGGGACCGTCCTATAGCCACGCACCGGTGGTCTGTCATATAATTCCTTCATGAACGCACCAAGGTTTGCCTTGAACCCAGGAAGTGTTTCTGAAAGAGTAACCTCTCGAGGGAGTTTATTCCATAACCGAGGTGCCCTGAAGCCGAAAGAGTTATACAGTTGGTTTGCCCGTTTGGATTCTGCCCAGTAAGGATATTTCTGGGTTTTCGCCTGTACTCCCAACCGACCCGTCTGGAACTCCATCTCAACACAATTGGGAACAAGTCCCTTATAGATCTTCCAAACGTGGATTAACTCATATCTCTGGCGTCTTCTCTGGAGGGAAATAAGGTCAAGCGCCTCTAGCCTCTGCCAGTAGTCCAGATTCTTCATCCCTTGGATCTTCCGAGTGAACGCCCGTTGAACGTTTTCCACCATTTGAATATCCCCGATTTTCGTTGGATACCACACCAGGCAACAGTATTCTAGTATGGGCCGGACTAACGCCTTGTACAAGGTTAGTAGTACTTCTGGTGACCTATCATGTTAGCTCTCCTTACGATATCGCCAATATGATGAGTCCAGGTACCATCCGAAGATAGCCGTTCACATTATTAAAAATCGGACTTTAGCAGGGTTAGAATTCGAAAACGACATTTTGGTATACTAAAGTCCGTTTCAAGCGACTTGACCCGTAATTCTTGGAATTCGGCGCATTGCACGTGTATTTACAAAGGGGAAATCCTGAATTTCCAGGAATCTCAGGTCAAGTCGTTTGAAACGCACTTTAACTAATCGGTAGAGGGACCATTTTGGTCACACTTTCGTTGCGAGGGGCAACGGTGACCGGTGTAGCAACTAGAGCCACGCGCACAGTGACGAGCTACTCCTTCATCAAACACCTCATTGACACAGTTTGATGGACGTGTGTGTGCGCGCCACTCAACAAAACATGAAATGCTCTGCCGCGCGTTTCGCGTGTTACATACACCTTTTTATCTTGCGAGTCGAGTGTGAGATGTTAGATAAGTAGTTAAGTTGGAATGTCAAAAGCTGGTTAGCAAGTGTCATGTGATTGGGAGTTAGCTAACTCTAAGCTATGTGAGAAGATAACAACCTGCTACCAGATGCCCAATCGGCTTATAGGCCAAACCACAGCACCGAAACTGCACTTCTCAAGGTTGTTAACGATCTTCTTCTCATAACGGACAAGAAATCGAAAGCGGTCTTAGTATTGCTGGACCTAAGCGCAGCTTTTGATACCATTCACCATCCCTCACTTCTAAACAAGCTTGAACACCATTAGGGAGTCACTGGAATGGCACTAACTTGGTTCAAAAGCTACCTTACCGGACGGAAGACAAAAACCAAGATTGGCAACGTAACATCTGCCCCGCTGACCATCGAAATTTGAGTCCCACAGGGCTCCATACTAGGACCGCTACTTTTCATCCTCTATACCAAGGAACTCGAAGCTATTGCAAGACATCATGGCCTCGAGATCGAATTGTATGCCGACGACACGCAGCTCTATGCGGCCTTCTCGAACGATAACCTAGCCAACCTTGAGAAAACCCTACAAGCATGTCTGTACCATATTAAAACGTGGATGTCACAGAACTTCCTCTGTCTGAATCCCTCGAAGACAGAAGTAATGTTCCTGAGAAACAGAAATGACAAGCTGCCAAATCCAACTTCTATCCAAACCCTTGAAAACGAACAACCCACTGTACCCACAACAAGTGTTAGGAACATCGGAGTGATGTTGGATCCCGAACTAACCTTCTCTGCTCACGTATCCAAAGTTGTCCGCTCCTGCAATGTTGCCTTGCTAAATCTTTCTTCAAAGAGGCATATGACCTCTAAAATCGTTATCAAAATCCAAAAGAGACTCCTCAGACAATTGTGTGTTTTTTTGTGTATTTCTGAGTGTGTTTCTAAGTCAAGTGTTTCCAGTGTTTTTTGAGTACTGAGGTCTTAGAGCGTTTCTCCAAGTGTTCTAGTGCTTTTTCTAGTGTGTTCTAAGCGTTTTTATATTTATTTGTTAATGCTTGCCTGCCTGCCTCTTTTTTGTGATGAGTTTTTTTCAAAACCCCGGGCTGTTTTTCAGACTCATTTGTTTCCAGTATATGTGTGTATGTGTGTGTCTTTTTTAAGTGTGATCTAAGTGGTTTTTATATATTTGTTACGGGATGGAAGTTTCTATTTTTTATGAGTTTTAATTTTTTGGGCGTACCCAGGGCTGTTTCTTTTGTAGACGAATTGTAGAGATAATTTATTGATGACCTAATTTATTGATAAAAGAAAGAAAGAAAAAAAGCAAAAAAGCAAAAAAAAAATCAAAAAAAAATCAAAAAAATTTAAAAAAAAGAAAAAAAAATCAAAAAAAAATCAAAAAAAAGAAAAAAAAAAGAAGAAAAAAAGAAAAGACAACAACAAAAAAAACAACAAAAAAAGAAATCAAAAAAAACAAAAAAAAACAACAACAAAAAAATCCCCTACCTACCCCCCCCCTCCTTGGTGGTGTCTCAACCTATGATTCTGGGCGTCTGTTAGTTCCACTAAATATTCTGATTCATAGTTTTGTCCTTAGTCTTGTCCTTAGTCCTGTCTGTTGGTCTGCTGTTTTACTGTCGATCTACTACCCATCGGTTTTTTCCTTTCACTGTCAGTGCTGTTGTCCTTTCCACTGTGAGTAGTACCCAATCTAGGCTTGAGACACTAGCCGTCAACCTTGGGAGCAAATAACCCTCCCGAGGATTATACCTCCTCAGAAAACGTGTTGCCGATATTCACGTCCATGCCTGATCAATCACCCATAAGAAAATCACCTCCTAATCGCACCATACGCCGAAGATAAAGGACCGCTCTAGGAGCAGGCATCTGGTTGCAGTCACTGTTTTTCGGAAAGGCGGACCATTTGCATATTACAAACTGTGTCAGAGCGGGATATAAACTGTTACTATTATTATTATTATTATAGAAGTATACTGACAGCTAGATCGTATGCATCTCACATTACATTATGACCAAGCCTTGATCCTGTTGGCAGTGACAATGTCACTGACATGTGAAACGGTAGGGCAGGGAAACTCAGCATTATGAACACATAATGCAATAATTCTTGTTGTCAAAAGTATTGAAAAGCGCTGCCTTATCCCTCGCTGCCTTATCCCGCGCTGCCTTATCCCGCGCTGCCTTATCCCACGCCAGCAGTTTGCCAATCAAAAGTTGAGACTTGACAGCTCTTTGTTTCATCAAGTTTCCACCTCGGTCCCCGACACCGGCGGCAAATGATCGAACGGTTCAATTCGAACCCATTGTGTATTAGACTCATTGCGATTAACTCTACATACGTTTACCGCTTTCTCGACTCTATTCGGCAGCTTCTCCTCGGCTGTTGAAAAGTGATACCATTCGGTGTTGGGATACTGTTTCGCTCTTAGTTCTCAATTTCTCTAACTCTTAACAAAGTTACAAAGTTAACAGTATCTATTGTTGAGCGTAATTACTCTATCAGTGATAGTGAAATGTATTGGATATTTGCCCTTTTTCTGATACTGCCTGGTGGATATTCCCTCCCTGTGGTATTGTGGCACGGTGTGAACGATAATGCTGCCAGTCTTTATCCAGTTGTGAAACGTCTTCAGGCTGCCATACCTGGTGTATATATCCATAATCTCATGATTGGACCTGATAATGATATGGATAAGTTCAACAGCGTGTTCATGGACCCCCACAAACAACTCGATTACGCTTGCAGTGTATTGCAATCAGATCCTGAATTAAAGGAAGGATTTCATGCGCTGGGTTTCTCCCAGGGAGGCTTGCTAATGCGAACTTTGTTACAGACCTGTTCAAACCTCACTGTGGGTGAATTTATATCAGTTTGGTGGACCTCAGGCGGGTGTGTTCGGACTCCCTGATTGTCCCACCCCTCGATACTGTTTGTGAGAAAGTGAAGATTCTCTTGGACTTTGGTGCTTACACCCCCCTAGTACAGGGAATGATCGCCCAGGCTCAATACTGGAGGGATCCTTTTAATGACCCCTTGTTTAGAAGCAAGAGCAGGTTTCTAGCTGGGATGAATCAGCTAACCCATTTCAACCCAGTTTACCGCTCAAATCTCCTCAAAACATCAAATGTAACACTAGTTCGCTTTACACAAGACGCGACTGTTATACCCTACGCTAGTGAATGGTTTGGTTTCTTTAAACCAGGGCAGGATAAAGAAGTTTACAGTCTCCAAGAGAGTAAGGAATTGTGGATAGAGGACAGGCTGGGATTGAAAGAACTGTGGGAACAGAATCGACTTCATTTTCTGTCTATTTATGCTGATCATCTAAAAATTCCGAATGAATTTTGGGAGAATGAGGTCTACCCGCGTCTTCGAAACTAGATAAATTATTTTTTTACCTCTACATTTTTTATTGCCTTGTTCGACCCTCCCTATAAAATAAAACGGGTTTTAACAAAACAAGGTTTTTACTTTCTTATCGTGATTTTTATCGTGATTTACATACCGCTTGATTTGTGTGCTTTAGTTTATTAAACGCGTTTGCAATATAATTGTTGTTTTCAACCACAGCTAACAAAACCTCTCCTTATTTTAGCCTAGCTGCTCCCAACTCTATCTCCAGACCCTAGACACTGCGATAGACACACACAGACACGCACTTCAATCATGGCTGAACCCAGCGGAATAACTAACTTGGACAGGAGAGATCCCTTTGCGGATGTGATGGAGGAACAAGAGGACGGTGTACAGAAAGAGGATATCCATATTAGGATACAACAGAGAAACGGAAGGAAAACCCTCACCACCATCCAGGGCATTTCCCAGAGTTATGATCTCAAGAGGATTATCAAAGCTGTGAAGAAAGAGTTTCATTGTAACGGCACAGTAGTGGACCATCCTGAGTATGGGGAGGTATTGCAGTTACAGGGGGACCAGAGGAAAAATGTCAAGGATTTCTTATCCGCTATTGGCATTGCCCGAATCGAACAGATCAAAGTTCACGGTTTCTGAGCTGGATATTCAGAGAGAGGACAATATTTTTCTGTGTGTTTGTTTTTTTCTTTCTGTCGTTTACTTCAGCGGTAAAAAAACTCGGTTTCTTCTTTTACCCCCACTCCACGAGTTTCAGGAAGGTCTAAAATACCCCCACTGACCCCTTCATCTGGCCCCTTCTCTCTCCCCACCCCACTGACCCCTCTAAAATATCCACTTGCCCACAGCCCAAAAACCCTATATTTAGGACCCAATAACTAACTAAATACCCCCTATAATATAGGACCCAGACCCAGTGTTGCCCAATAACTAACTAAATACCCTATATAGGACCCAGAACCGGTGTTGCCCAATATGGCTGCTGAGATGCGAGCTATGTTGGATGAGTTGATGGGTAAGGATAGGGACATGACCGATACTGAGAGGGAGAAGGGAGCACTACACTGGTCTGACAGTAACGTAAGTGTTTAATCTTACTTATCGTTCAATTACCAAAACTGTACTTGGCTATTATTGTTATTGTGTGTCAGTTTGAAAAACATATTTTAGTACCCCCCCCCCCTTCCCAATTATCAATTAATGTTATCTGAACTACATTTAACTCTCAGGTGTGTAAGTATTATTTGGTGAAATTCTGCCCTCACGATCTATTTACTAATACCCGGGCCGATCTTGGTACTTGCAAGTATCCAATACACGACCAGAAAATCAGAGAAGTGTAAGTCTGTCTGTCTGTCTTTTTATTTGTCTGTTTATGTGTTTCTAAGTGCATGTGTGATACTACATGTTACCAACTCCCTACCCATTATTGTCTCTCTCTCCAGTTACCGAACTAGTCAGCGTTACAAGACAATGGGTTATGAGGCAATGATGCTCCGATTTCTGGAGGGAATTGTTGAGGACATGGAAAAGAAGATCCGAAAACAGCACGAACGTCTGGAACATGACGAGAGATATATGAAACAGGTGTGTGGCCGAGCGCGCAGTTTTGAGTCGGTTAAAAGCCAAGAGTTGTAAGCAGTAGAGCCGCGCGGCGTTACTTGTCGATCAGTAAGCACGAGCTTTTAGTTTTAGCGGTTTCGACACACTTTCAATAATTTCATTTCTCAATAATTCTCAGGAACAGGATAAGATGGATGAGGGAAGGATACAGAAATTAGAAGATCTCGACAAGAAAATAGACATGCTGCTGGAAAAGGTAAGAAATCAGGGTGGCAGCCTTGCCCTGTTCAACCCTTTGTGCCCCCCCCCCCCCATGTCTTTGTGTCCAGGAGAACAGCCCTTTCTTGGTAAATAGGCAAGTGGTTTAAAGGACCCCCAAGGGGTTAAAGGGTTAAAAATCTATTTGTTTTTTTAAAAAATAGGGGGGTAAAATTTTTGTGGCTTTTGAAAAACTAAAAACCCCCCCCCCCCCCCAAAACTAAGGTTTTCTAACTAAATTAAAAAATTTCCTGGAATATTTTTTTTTAAAAATTTGACATTTTTAAAACCCCCCCATCCCCTTAAGTACCCAATCAACCAAAATGAAAGGGGTAAGTTCCGCTTTTTATTTTTCGAGTTTTTTAAGGAGGGGATTCCATTACCAACCCCCCCCCTTTTTCTTCTTCCCCTTTTAGTTTTAAGGTTCGCATGGGTTATGGGGAAATCTCCTTTTTTGGGGGTTTTGTTAACGAAAAAAGCCCAAAAAAACAACAATTAAAACAACAAGATTATGAAAATTTTGGGGGCCCCCGGAGGACGAAAAACCAAAAGTTGAACAAAAAGGGGGGCCTTTTGTCGTCGAGCCGAGTTTATTTTTAGGGTTTTTTCCCCAAACTTTTTTTTTCATTTCCCCAAAAATTTCCATCAACGATAAGTGTATTTTTCCCCCTTTTTTTCACCCCCTTTTAAAAAGTAAAATAGGGGGAGTTTTTTAAAATTGGGGCCCCCCCCCCCCATGCTGTTAAAAAAAAAACCCCCCCCTTTTTGGGAAATTTGGCTGTTATTTCCTTTTTTGGCCCCCCCCCCGGGGGGTTTTGCGGGGGAAAAACCCCTGAAAAAACGTGGATTTATGCAAAGCGGGAAAAAAAATTTGAAAAGTAAAACCCCCCGGGGGAAATTTTTTCCGGGTTTTTTTAACCCCCCCCAATTTTTCAATTTTTTTCCTTTTCCCCTTCTCCCCTTTCCTCTTTTTCCCCTTCTCTCCTCTCCCTCCCCTTTTCCCCCCCTCTCCCTCTTTCTCTCTCCCAGCTTCCTCTCTCATTCTCCCACCCCACCAGGTAAAACAGAACGTCCCATTTATAAACGAGATGAAACATATGGAGGTGTGTACAACTTGTGAGCGTTTCTTGTTGTCAACGATACCCAGACCAGGGTTGACCCCTTTAGGGGAAACAACACTTGATTACTCTTTGGAAACAATTAAAGAAATTAGGGGAGTTGGAGGTTAAGAGAAAGAAAACCGGACAGTGTGTAGGTTTCAAAAGGCATAATGTAACAGTGTACAAAAGGGACTAGTTTTTGCCGAGGATTGGGTGGTAACGGTGGTAAACTAAACTAAATTCTGAACCCGATCTTTTTCTTCCTGCGTAGGGACCTTGTATCATGGGTTTTGCTTAAGCAACAAAAAACACAAGAATACAGAGGTTCCAAAGGTTTTTTTCGCCAAAAAGATCATCGTCTCCCCTCTTCTCTCCTTTCTCTTCCCTCTCCTTTCCCTCTCTCCCCCCTTCCCCTCCTCTCCTCTTCTCTCTTCTCTCTATCTCTCTCTCTCTCTCTCCCTCTATTAAAAATTTATCCTTTTAGAGAACCGTTTCATTGTGTTTTGAATGTTATTTACCATTTCACTAACCAACCCCGTTCCTATGATTTTCCTTGTAAAAAATCCGGGAAAAGACAAAAGAGGATGAAAAGCAGCTGCTCGACGTGTGCCCGGAAATAAAAATTTTTTTGAAAACCTTTTAACCGGGCTGGTTTAACCCTTGTACCGGGTACCCCTCACTTAGTGCCCGCAAGGGGCAAAGAAGGGGAAGCCGGGTGAGGGGATTAAAAACCAAAATAGGGGAATCTCAAAAAACCAAAGGTTTTCCCCCCCCCCCTTTTGGGTTTAAAAAGGGGGAAAAAACCCTTTTTACCCCCTTTTTCAGGGCCATTTCCGTTCCATTAGGAAAAAAAACTAAATTTGATCGAAAAGGTAAAAGCCTTTTTGGAAATATGAAAAGGGGACGGGACAAATTCCGGTCAAGGAATATCGAGGGGACGAAACGAGGGGGGTTAGTTCCTTTTAAAATAATTTGGGTTACCCTTTTTGATTTTTTATCCGTTTTTGGGGGAAACTTTAAAAAGGAACCCCAAACACTGTTAAAAGGGGGGACAATCCGGCAAAAATGCCCCCCGTTTTCTTCAGGATGGGGCAACAAGCGGTGACCCATAAAAAACGAATATTGAGAGGTGGTTTCCCGGGACAATCACGGGGTAATAACAAGGGGGTAGGTAAACAAAAGAGGGGTCCCAGAAAAAGAAACATTTTCTTGGTTTGTATTTGTTTGAATTCCGGGGGAAAACCCATTAAAAAAGGAAAGCAACGGGGTTTGTTGAATTCAGCGTAACCCCCCCCTTCTTGAGGAAAAAAGGGGTACCCTAAGCCGGGGGTTGGTTTGGGGAAAAAAATTTTTTTTTCCAAAATTTACGAAATTAAAGGGGTTTGGTTTTTAAAAAATTTTCTGGGGGGCCCCGCCATGCTGTCTTTTTTTTTCTTTTTGGGGAAAAAATTTCCAAAAAACTTTGGGTTCTAAATCTTTGGGCAGACGGGGCCCAAAAGGGGACTTGAACGGGGATTCAGGAAGTAACTGGTCAGAGAGATGGGATCGAGGGTGACAGTCAGGAAATTGAAGGAGACGGAGTCATTTGAGAAGTATGAGGTGCAGCCGACGAGACCTTTCGATGGTTCGACCCTTTTTCGATGTCTCCAGTTTTTTCGCTTGGGTTGCTCCATAGTAAATAGAGTTACTTCTGACTTCCTGATAAATAAATGCTAACATCACGTCTTTCTTTCAGGGATGACAACAGACGCCGTGATCGATCACCATATAGACGGAGATCATCGCCCCCTCGACGACGGTCCCGGTCCAGGGACAGATCCTACGGGCACTACAATAACAGAGGAGGAGGGTATAACAACAGGAGGAGATACTAGAAAACAGAGAGACATTGGACATTGTGTTGTATTGTGTTTGATTGCTCTGTGTGTGAAACATTGTAAAGGAAAGAGAAAGCAGAAGCGGTGTTATGTAATGAATTCGAGTCAGATATAGTTGGTTTCCCCCCGGTTTCCCAGACTTACTTGAGAGAACTGGGGTACCGGGTAAGTAGCCTGGTGAAGAGGATCGAGTTTGAGAGAAAACAGATATTGTATTGAAGAGAAGGTTGTTCACAGTTATTTTTATTTATTCACGAAGTAATGAATCACCTTGTTTGTAATGGTTTTAACAACAATTTGACTGGGAGGCTCTCCTCCGTGATCTATGTTCATGCTACTAGCTGTAGGGTATGCAGCTATCACTCTGCCTAATAAAGACTAAAGAGCCTCCCAGTCAAATATTATATATATACTGATATGGAAGGTATACAATGTTCCTGGTGCTGTCAGGCCAATGCTCTGACCGCAGTTAACCCCCCCCCCCCCCCCGTTCTCGCGTGCTGAGAGAAACGAGAATGGGTCAGGCCAATGCTCTGACAGTCCTGGTGTTGGTCTCTGTGAAAGATTTCCAAACTCACTGACTAAAGTTGGTCACGTGCTGTACTGCCATGCTGTCTGGCGGCGTTTTGAAAAATTGAATCTCGCTCAGAATCTGAGTCAGATCGGGCACGGCCAGAGTGGCTACTGGTAGTAGGTACTGCTAGGCTGGTTACAGCTCAGGCTGTTTCATATTCATGCATGATCGATCAGCAAGGCCACGACCAATTATAGTTTTACTCAACAAACTAGTACTAATCATATCAGTTGGTGAAAAAATGAAAACCATGGGGAGCGGGGGCCGGCCCCGGGGGAGGTCGACATAATGTCACATATCTGACCATCTGGGGTGTGCTGCCAGAGCATTGGCCTGACAGTTAAGTGACAGGGGGTCGTGGGGATCTCCCCCAGTGGATCTCTCTGACTGTCAGTGTCTTGCGGCGCTGACCTGATATGATCTGAGCGCCGCCGTTGCAGCAAATCAAAGCGCTTTGATTATCAAATTCCCTAATCTGAGCGTGCGACAGTGCGTTCAGAATCTGAATGAGAATCAGATGGGGTCGGCATCCGGCGGGGCCAGACAAATCAAAATGGGCTCAGCAGGACGGAGTGGTTTGCGGTCAATGTCCCGCCGCGCGGCGTTCTGGAGTTGTTCTGGAGAACTCAATCGTGGCGTGCACTGCACTGTGCAAGGTGCACTGTGCAGTGCACGTGTGCGCAAAATTTACAGGTAATCAATACCATAATCCTACGCTGACAAATGCACAGCTACTACAGCTCTCATGGGAACTCGATAAAACGGCCGATAGAGTTCACTGGTTTTAAAGCATATTCCATCTCAGCGTGTTTTGTCAAGTGATAACAAGTGGTGACGTGGTGTTAGGGCTGTAATCTGTATTATGATTGGGTTGGGTTTACCAAATTACATGTACCAGAAATCCCTAACATTTACCGCTTACCACCAAGTATAATGATTTGTACAAATTGAAAGACGTTATTTTTTCAGTGAATGCATACAACAAAAGCAAAGTTGGTTGGATCAGCTGCATTATCTGCAGTCACAAAACCAATGTATGTTTCTCTCTCTCAACTCACTCACTCACAATTTCCCTTGGTCCCCAGTACGGAGTGAACCTCAATCTGCTATTACACATGAAACTAACATGTGTTAACATGTTACTTTCATGTTAACAATGTTAAATTAACATGTGTTAGCAATGTTAAATTAACATGTTAACAATGTTAAACTAACATGTTAACTCATGTTAGTAGCATGTTAACAATGTTAAATTAACATGTGTTAACTCATGTGTAACACAAACAATATTTAACGGTCCCCTTTCAATAACAATCCTTTAAACTTCACATAGCTTTAGTAAAGGAAACATTATTATATCTGTATATAATTATATATAATTATGTATATCATATAATATATTGCTAAGAAAAATCTAAACCACATACGTCTCCAAACATATACAACGTTAAGTTTTGCTCTCAGCAACTTTAGCAAACACGTGTTAGCTGTAAAATTGTCACGTGTTCACTTTGCTGACAGCAAATTGGTGATAAATAACGAAAACCTTTGTTGAGCTACTAAACACAAGAAAAAAACCTTAAAGAGACTCAAATATTTATATTTAATATAATTATATATATTATCTGTAAATTGAAACACGACGATAACCCAAATAGGACATGTAGGGAGCACTAATAACCAGGTTATATCCAATTAACAGGGTCTAATTAGCGCTAATTAGGATTAATTAACACTAATAGCTGGTTAATCAGTGCCCCTAACTTATATATTGCAAAATATTGGACGACGAACACGAGACGGGAAATTCGACAGATTTTAAAAAAAGAAAAAAAACACACTCTTTATCCACACACGTTCACACAATACACAACACACACACATAGTCACATGTACAACTGACATATAGTTATCTGATTTGACATATCTCAGCACACTGACAGCGTTAAATGTGTTAGTTGGAGTATTTAAAAAGTTAGACGCACGAGGTAGCCACAACACCTGGCTTTATCCATCACACAGTACTTCCTTAATAAATAAATATACGACCTTTGGTGATCCAATTGAAGCCAATATAAATTTGACTATTTATACTCTCTATTATACTCAATGTATATTTACACAGTGAAAGCGACACCCCCAATATATCCACATGTTGTGACGCACTTTTAAAAATCTCAAGTAAAACATAATCTCTCTCCATCTCTCTCTCTCTCTCTCTCTCTCTCTCTCTCTCTCTCTCTCTCTCTCTCTCTCTCTCTCTCTCTCTCTCTCTCTCTCTCTCTCTCTTTCTCTTACTCTAAATAACTTGTTTATGACCTAGTAAAAATATTGAATATAATGTCTTATAAACGTGTTATAGGTATCATTATCTCTCTCTCTTGATAAACTACTAGTACAAAAATAAATGGTGCTTAGGTGAACCCAGGTATATTTTATATACTTATCATTACCAATCTGAAATACATCATGTCCTGTGTGCGTGTACGGGTTAATTCAAAATGTTTGCACGTGCAAATTCAACTAACACGCACGTGTATCACGCGTGATATGTAACGCGTGATATACTCATCAGGCGGCCAGCACACACACATTTTGCAACTTTTCAATTGAGAGTCTCTGTCTCTCTGTCTCTCACACTAGTTCACTACTAATACGGCTTGTTGGTGTCCTTGGCCCGTTTCAACTGAACCTTCAGCCTTTTCATGCCTATCTGAAACCCGTTCATAGCGTTGATTGCAGCCTGTGCCGAGATCGCATTGTCATAGCTCACAAAGCCTGAGGAAGGAGCCCAGTGTTAGCTGGTTGGGACTGGTTACAATCATTGCCGACAGTATAATTCTTATCAATATTAAAATATTAAAATTGAGTCTCTGAAAGTTGTCACTTACCGAAACACTTGCTTAGATTTGTCACTTTGTCCACAAAGACTTTAGCTGAGATAACATTTCCAAAGGGAGAGAAGGTGGTCACAAGATCCTGGTCGGTGAACTCTTGTGGTAGATGGTAGATAAAGAGATTGGCACCTTCTGGCCCTGATGGGGAGAGGGAGGTTTGGGGACGGGGGCACATTTATAGGAGGTGTGACATAAAGCAGTATTAAAATCATTCCACAAATAAAGAGCTGTCAATGCTACGGCTAAAGCTCAATTACAGGGTGTCTCTCATGGGAGAGAGGGAGGGAGAGAGAGAGAGAGAGAGAGAGAGAGAGAGAGAGAGAGAGAGAGAGAGAGAGAGAGAGAGAGAGAGAGAGAGAGAGAGAGAGAGAGAGAGAGAGAGAGAGAGAGAGAGAAGATAGAGAAAGATAGAGAGAGACACCCTGTATAAAAAGCTTGGTGTTTGACTTGTCAGCGGGCAATTAAATAACATGTGGCGTTTCCAATAATTTCAATATTTCTAATCATCATGTTAATTGCACACACACACACACACGCACACACACAGGTGGGGTGTGATATGAAATGATATCAATTTGATTCAGGAGATATATTATGATTTGGCTGCACACAACATGACATGGGATCAGAGAGAAACAGAATTCGAGAACTCACTAAAATTAGGGTGTGTGTGTGTGTGTGTGTGTGCACGCTGAATTTTGGAGTTACCACATGTGACATTTAGAAGCTCTGTTATCTAGCACGATAGATAACACACACACATTAAATTCAATGTAGCTGACACAGAGGGCACGAACAAACACAAATTGGAATATATGGCACACACAAGAGACACAAGTAGCATTAACACAATGTGATACACATGGAGTGAAGGTATGGGAAATGAATCACACTCAATTGATAAACAACAGACAAGGCACACACATACACATACACAAACAAATTTATAGACAATAGATAAGACACACGTACGTCGTACACAAACGCACGAATTGAAGACACAAATGAAATATAGCAACACGTGTGATTTCCACAGCCCTCACATTCCCCCACACCTTACATTTGTCACACTCCTTACATTTCCCACACACCTTACATTTGTCATACTCCTTACATTTGTCACACTCCTTACATTTCCCCACACTCCTTACATTTCCCCACACTCCTTACATTTCCCCACACTCCTCACATTCCCCCACACCTTACATTTGTCACACTCCTTACATTTCCCCACACCCCTTACATTCTCCACACTCCTTACATTTCCCAACACTCCTTACATTCTCCACACTCCTTACATTTCCCCACACTCTTTACATTTTCCCACACTCCTTACATTTGCCCACACTTCTTACATTTTTCACAATGCTCACACGATGCGCAATTATATAGCAGAGAGATGATAACGAATAAAATATTGAGATATAGAGTTTCAAAACAGCTGCTGTGTGAAACACAAAATGATGTTACAATATATCACACCCACGTGTGTGATATTGTGTGTGTGAACGAGTATGAACATGGATCAAGTCAGCAGTTATACACACACTGCACACACACGCACACAGTATAACATATCAAGGTGTCGTGCCACAAGATAGAAATATAGAACAGTCTGGAGCAGTCAGGTGTTGGGAAATTTGTGTGTGTGTGTCTGTGTGTCCGCCGCGAACCCCTTAGCCAAGACGATGATTTTTTAAACTCACACCAAAATTTTGACACTAAATTTGGGATTTATAATAGAAGATATGGTTTGCCCGCTGTCTGTCTCGCACACAAGCTCACTAAATCTCTCTCGTCTGTAATAGTCCTACCTGATTCGGTTCCTTTGTATATCCGGGGTTGTCTGCCAGTCCCTGCTGCCACTGTGAGCCCTGCTGTCATTGCTGAGCCGCCATGAAGCCGCGCTAGGGAGAGCGGTGAAACTGCATATTGTGACGTCATTGAGTTGTTTAGAGAGTTCAGAGGGTTCGAGATGAGCCCCCCAGCAGAATCCAGCGAGGGCCGGGTTTTGCATTAGTTTCACTGCGGCTCCTGCTGGATATCCGCCTGTGTAGTCCGCTAAACTGGTGGCATATCCACTAGGGTAACTGACTGCTGGGTACCCAGAGGCAAGGTACCCTCCTAGTCCACCCATTAGTCCGGGGCTGCTCAGTCCAGAGAGTGCTCCTGCTCCACTGTAGGCTGTACCCGCGGTGTATCCTGCTGCGGCTAGAGCAGCTGGACTAGATGTGTACCCTGCGGCAAGTGCGGCTTGACTGCTTGTATATCCGGCGGCTAGGGCAGCGGGGCTACTTGTATACCCGGCGGCCAATGCAGCTTGACTTGTTGTATACCCGGCTGCAAGGGCGGCTGGACTGCTGACCGAGAGCATTGGACTACTTCCGATTAGTGGGGCTGATGCGACCAAGGGTGGTTTAGTGGTACTTTCCGTGGTGGCAGTGTTGTCCGAGGCGAAGGAGGATGCAGGTGCGGGGGGTGGAGGAATGACGTTGGAGGGGGCCGCAGGGGGAGCTACCGGTTCTCCAGTTAGGTGGGGTCCCGGGTCTGTTCCTGCATGGAGCCGACAACATGTTAACAACTTGTTTTGTGTTAACAATATCTGTCATTGTCAAACACACACTCACACTCATCACACACAGACACACAGACACACACACAGTTTTTTGGGGGAGAGGAGGAGGAGGGTTTGTTATAACTGTCACACGTATATTATTTTGGGTAAAAAAGGGGGACTGCAGCTAGTCAGCAACACATGCATTTTAACACAGGGAAGGCGAGGAACATATCCTCGATATATATCGACAGGGAATATAATAGGAATATCCGTGGAACAGAGAGATAGAGATCTGTAACCTTCACACACGATCACACGTACCTTCTTTTTGTGGGACTCGTGTGTTCTGCATTCCT
This sequence comes from Hormiphora californensis, assembly GCA_020137815.1. NCBI lineage: Eukaryota > Metazoa > Ctenophora > Tentaculata > Cydippida > Pleurobrachiidae > Hormiphora > Hormiphora californensis. The sequence goes on along the minus strand of CM035354.1, from coordinate 710,159 downwards.
AGCGCCACTTGTGGGTTGAAGATCATGGGGATGTTTCCAAAGAGACCAGGACTCGCCTGACCACCAACCAGTGATCCATCTGGAGATATGAGAGCTGTTAAAAGGAGGAAGGGAGAGAGAAAAAGAGAAAAGAGGAGGGAGAAGAAGAGAGAGAGAGAGAGAGAGAGAGAAGAGAGGGAGAGATAGGAGAGAGACAGGGAGAGAGCGATATACGAGCGATATGAGCTAGATCAGAGCGTAAGCGAGCTAGAGAGAGATATCTAGCCCGCGAGCTCTCGCTCAGCACGTTCTCTACTGTTCCTCGTCGCTCTCTCTCTCTCCTCTAGCCTCCCTCCTCTCTCATTTCCTCCGCTCTCTCCTCTGCCTCGTCCTTCAAAGCGAGAGATAGAGGAAGGAGGGTCCTGTAACGGATTGGAACAGCAACGCGCTGCTCTGCTGGCTCTCAACGTGGCAATGTTTCGCTGGGCGTCGGGGGGCCTGCGTTGAGGGACGAAGGGGGCGGGGCAAACCCACTCCGTCCGAAGTCCGATCACCTCACGGGTGAGGTAGGGACAAAACACCGATACCATGATGAGACCACTGATAGCTCAAAATAATTATAACCTGGCACCACCGGCACACCCCGACCCACCCCCCGGCAACCCAGTAGAGATTAAGAAAGGGGGAAGAGAGAGAGTGAGCGAAGAGATCAGAGAGAGAGAGAAGAGATCGCGATCGCTAGCCGCTCGTCCTCGCTGCTCTCGATCTCTAGATAGAGAGATATCCTTAGCTCTCTAGCTCTCGAGGCTCACATAGAGCTCTCTCTAGATATCGACTCGCGATAAGATCCTCGCCTAGATGGCGCTAGCTCTCGATAGATAGCTCGCGCTATAGCGAGCGAGATCTTCGAGAGAGATAGATGAGAAGGTGGAAGAGGCCGTGTGATCGAACGCTTAAGGGGGCTCCACATTTGATACGCGTATGTTGTTGACACAAGTCAAGTCAAAACTTCCCAACACATTGCACTATAATTTAGTACAAAAAAAAGATAGAAAGATAGAAAAAGATAGGGGAACTGTCCATTGTCAAAACACATGCCCATTGGATCAAATCCAAATAGCAGCCAAGAGACATAAACATGGGAAAGAAGGAATGCATGGACAATGAAAAGAGGGAGATGGATTGAAAGAGAGGAAGATAGAGAGAATTGAGAGATAGAGAGAGAAAGAGAGGAAGATCAGCTAAGGCGCGATAGCGAGAGAGAGAGAGAGAGCGAGAGATGAGAGAGAAGAGAGAGAGAGAAAAGAGGAGAGAGGAGAGAGGAGAGGGAGAGAGAGAGAGAGAAGAGAGAGAGAGAGGAGAAGAGAGAGAAGGAGAGGATGAGAGAGAGAGAGAGAGAGATGAGAAGAATCGAAGATATAGAAGGAAGAGAGAGAGAGATCAGAGAGATAGGATAGATGGATAGATATTAGATGATAGATTATAAGATATAGAAGAGAGAGAGAGAGAAGCTCGCTATCATCTGCGATAGATCTACGATAGCGCTATCGTATAGAGATCGCGATAGTGTTATCATCTCTCCTCGCCGTATCTCTACGCGCTCGGCTAGCGCTAGCTCTCCTCCTCTCTCTCTCGCTCGCTTATGGCTCCGCGCCTCGCTAGCGCTCGCGCTCCGCATCGCTACTCTCCCGAGCGCTCTCGCGCGCGCGGATAGAGCGAGAGAGAGAGATAGATCGGCTGGCGAAGCCCACCTTGCGCCCCCACTGCGCACCCTGCTTTTGCGTATTACCCCAAGATGGCCCCGCCCCCAACGTGGTTCCTACCCCCCATATACCTGCTCCCCATTCGCCGCACAATACCACCCTCCAAATCTTTTTCACTCATCATATCTTGCCATTCTGTGTTTGGATGGGAACTCGTGGGTGAGGGAATAGGTAGGAGTTTAAAAATTTTAATAAAAAGTTGCGGGTGGTTTGTGTTTTTGATTAATTGTAAATAAAAGAATGGGCAACGAACTAGCTTCTACTCCCAACTCTGAGTTGGTCCTAGACTAGACATGTTCTAGCAATAGAACCTGAGCGGGTATGACGCCCTCTCAGACTGAGATACATATGCATCCAGTCACGTAGGTATCCAGATACTATTAGAAGATAGAGACAGGGGGTCATATATAGGACGTGTTAGTGCAAATGAAGTGTACTTGCTACCGAAACGGAATCCTAAAAGGATCCAAAATAAGACCAGTCACTGCGTCAGCTCAGGTACACTTTGCCCCGCCACTGTATACTGGATAACTAAAGCCAGAGATGCTCAATCAGAACGCTACGTTATTAGTGGGTCCCCTGGTAGACTCGGTTATCGAAAACGAAACTTTTGAGAATCGCTTCTAGATCAGAAGAACCGGACCTGAAGCTAGAAATAATAGCTGTTATTCCTGATTTCGTAAGAAGAAGAAACTTCCGGAATTACCGTGCTGAGATAATAATGGCATCGTCTTGATAAGTTTCACCACACCTACGAGAGAGCGAGTTAGTCTCCGATGCCTTCTGTCCGTGGATAAGCATATACTATCGGCAGCTAGTTAGAGCTATCTTGCTCAGCTGCAATAGCTTAGCGCAGTTATGACTGAGACATATAGGTGTATACTGGGTATCTGTATGAAGAGCGAGTGATCATAGCACGACGTTAAAAGGGAACGAAGAAAAGAGGTGATATCAGTCTGGCCACAATCAGTGTCTAATAGTTACCACGCCTTATAATGTCGTTCAACTCGTCAGTCCCATAACCTGATGACGATATATCATAATCGTGTAGACGGAAGCTCGATTGAATAAAATCTCGACCGAACACATCCCCATGATGTCTGTAACTATCTCGTCTCGACTCAACAAAAAGCGAGAATCTCAGATCTTCTCAGCTCTGCGAGACTGAGTTGCTGGACAGCCATAGAAGAATAGTTTAGATCTAACTATTCCTGACAGATCTATATGATTACTCTCTCTTTTTGCCAATAACTCTCTCCATTACTCTCGTCCTTCTTCCCATAAGCACAACGACACTTTCTATGATAACTATAATGTCCTCACGCGTCTAGGTTTGACTAAAAAAGATCTACGGCATAGCTGTGCTGCAACTAAGAGAATTGAGCACGGGAGTTCTGTTATCAATGTTCGCTAATAGGGAGCCAGAGCGAATCTGAGAAGTGTGTTCCCCTGAAAAAAGATACCGACGGTGAACAGGGTGACCCGTTGTAATCTGCATAATTGTCCACGCTCACTCATGACAAGTCCACTAACCAACCCATCACATCACAAGACCACTACATTACATTGAAAAACAAGATGAGATAGCTGATTTTGACTTTCTTGGAGATGAGATAATAGTGATGAGGTATCGAAACGTGATAACAATGATCCTGGAAATCGGTACTATGTTTGTATGCCACTCTGCCTCCAAGAAGATAGAAAGCATGCTTGGAAGTACAAGCCTTGATCTGGTCAATGGGGTGTGGCTAGTGTGCACTGTGTCCAGGTCAACCTGCGGTCGCGTAAATCGTGCTAGGTACATTGCGAATCACACACTTAACAAATACTAGATCTCGTGGTGATGACTGCATGATACAGTGAGTGCGTATGATGCTCTAGTTTCCGGGGCAAGATGTCAATATCACCGATCCTTAGTATTAGAAAAGTCGTCCGCTTATGGCATGAGATTATTGTGGACTGGGCAGTTTGGTATGATGCAATCGAAATTGGAGGTGGGTGAGTACAATAATTCACCTGCGGGAGGTGAGATTCAGCATAACGCGCGCATCAGTCGTGGGTTGCCCTTTCGATTGCTTGAGTATGGACGACAAGGAACTATTGTATCTCCCATCCATATCTGTCTTACTCAGACAGATCAGGCGTACCGCTGGAAACCTTGATTACATAATACATTATATAGCAAATACCATGTACGGGGAAGCTTCATCAACAACGATGGGGGTACTGAAAGCCGAGGGGCGCGTAACGTAAGGAGGAAGGGGTGTTTTCCCCTGTCCTCATTGGTTTTATGGCATTGGAGATAATGAGGCAGCTTTCCTAAAAGTACCTGGGAACCACTAGCTAGGGATTGGTTTCATATAACTTCAGTCTGGGCGAGAAGAGTTAGTAGATAATTCAATATACACTGTATTTATACATTGGCATGCGGTTTGTATTGGGATGACTACAATAGCGACTAAGTAAGTGCGAAGACTCTAACTTACTGGGACTCATAATTCGAGCATGTCTGATAGCTCTGATTGTATTCTTGCCAATTGTTATAGCACCTACTTTGGCGCAGAAGCTGAACTCAAGTCAACTTAGGGATCAGACACCTTGAGCAAAAGCACACTCCTTACCATCAAAAGGGTGTCAGTAACAGTCCCTATTCACAGACCCCCACTCTCTCAGAGCGTGTACAGAGGTAATAGAATGAACTGATCGTTCTAAAAGCACAAAGAACTACCTGTCCTAAAGAACCTGAGACCAGCGACATGCGTGATGATAAGTGTAGTCTAGGAAGTCACGTCCATGGAGGGGAGTAGTACATCACCTGCGTTGACGCATGGTGGTACCAGCCATTTGGTGATGCAATAGTGCATCTCATACTCCAATCCTACTCAGTCAGGCAATGCAACTGCATTTCGGTGACTGAGCTGGCGACATGTGACTCAGAGATGAATGTAGCAGGACGAGCGTGTCAGCGAGAGGCAAGAGTCAGCCAGTAGATGAAGAGACGACGTACTCTGAATGGAGAGAGCGAGTTATATAAGAGGTAGATGAGATGTACATAGAGATGTAGATAGACAGAATCATCACTATGTATTCGAACGATAGTCCTAGAGTTATAGTAAGCAGAGAGAGAGTAGAGTAGTATCAGAGTAAAGTGGATGTGATGTAGCTTTGATTTTAGAGTATAGTGGGGCAGTCCTACAAGGGGGTTAGTCAGGATTATTTATCAGTGGCTCGAGGGGTGGTCCAAGTATGTTTTCCCCCTCTGCAAACCTAGATAAGTAATAGGAGTCCAGGATCTTATAGTCATCGAATTTAGTCATCTGGAGACTATATTTAGCTCTGATACTTGGGCTATACTTAGATACGCTGCACGTCAGGAATTCGTAGTTGATGGTAAGCATGCTCACTCACTAACCTATCTGCCCCTGTGAACACTACACTTCCGTCAATCCAATCAACTACCCGCTTGTCTCATGCCTCAGTCAAACACCCCCGCATTGATACTCTCTGCTTGTTTTTTGAATGAAATCATAGCAAAGCTACCACCATCGCATCAAACCGCTTCCACATCCCCAGTCAACAAAAAAAATAACTACATTCACACTCCCCAGCAGAAACCTAACTGCTCATCCTCAGAGCTACATCAAACTTCAAAAACAACCGAGGATCGTACGAAACTACTGAACGCAGGGCCCAGAATGCTGCGACTGTGAAACGGAAAGTGAACCGTAGTAATTGACGACCGAGAAAGAATGGATCCGTCATTTCAACTATCAACATGCCCGTGATGACAATCCCAATGTGCGTCGAACAAGATGGAGTATGCTGACAGATCTGGTCTCACTCTAAAAATATAACATTACGTACAGTCCAGTCTCAAGAGCTGCATTAGACAGCAGGAGAGTGACACTACGAGGTGTAGAAGTAAGAGAGAGATGTCAACAGAGTGCGAGTTATAGTATCTAGGGCTTACCTATACCGAGTACTTATGAAGTAAAAGAGCAAATACTTAGTGCATCGTGACGACGCAAGGCTATAGTCAAACTACGTCAGAGATGCACTGGAGTCAAGGACGATGGTGCGTTAACTTGAGATACGATAGGAATGCGGTAGCAGAGAGATGTAGAGAGACTACTAGTGACGAGATATGAGAGTTACAACACAGAGAGTCTTACTCTCCATGTACATAACCACCGACCGACGAGAGACACGAAGAGGACAACGTTCAGAAGAGATGTGACGAGTACTCTGCATGGGAGATGGTGTTCTGATAGCATTTAGTGTAGGTCAACGAGTACAACCCATAACCTGTACCCAGCAGGAGTCGGAACGAGCACTACCTCGAACTATGATCCACTCAACTCACATCCAACTAATACTAATGGCAACTAATGAATGACCACACAACCGTAATGAAGCAAATCACTAATGTATATACATTAATTCTTTTTTTTTTAATTAAGTGCAGTGCCTCACACTGCTGTCTCTACATAGCTGAGAAGTAATGCAGAGAGAGTGATGTATGCAGATAGAGCAGGAGGGACGAGTGACATAGTAGTACTTGAGGTCGGTGTGCAGACAGAGAGCAGATAGTAATAGAACGAAGCAGCAGATGTCGCAGTGCGAGTCTGGAGATGGATGAAGAGAGGTATATGACACAGGGAGTGATCGAGATGCATTACAAAGTAAGCATAGGTCACTCAACTAGACACACTCAGTATATGATAAGTGAGCCTCACCCTACATCAAGTGCTACGCAGTGGAGTGCGTATAGAGTTCTCCAGTCCTGTGACCTAAGTAATTACTACAACTAATGACACATGAGAAGACACAAAGAAGCTTGCCAGAAACCCATTTTCCTGACGCACCCGCATTACAAATATCACATGATGGCTCTCAATATAGGTGTGTAGAGGATTCATTCCCATTAGCCTCATCTGAGGCTCCAACATTCAAGGAGACACGAGATATCCAACCCATCTAAAATGTCTACAGTAGACCCTATTGAACAATTAGGAAACTATACACTATCGAGCATGACTGGGATGAGCTGGCTAAAGAGACGATGAATGACTTTAGCTTTATCAGTTGAGATAATGCTACATAAATTACATAGATTACTAGTGAACACCGCCTTTACTGTCAGCAGCGCACCGGATGTTGCAAGCAGCTCGGTCCCCCTCGACATAGATGTAACAGATGAGGATGCGCGTCGGGAGGTGACGGTGTCGGACTTGCCCAAGAGCACTGTCCTGGTGCAGGGATGTGCGGCTGTACTCCATCTGGCCGTGGGCTAGTATAGCAATCCAACCATGCGCCCCTAATACCCTCTCAATTTTCACGTGGCACAACGGTTGCTAGCGACATTTCCACCAATCAACAATTACCAGTAGGGGGGTGGGGCTGCATTTAAACGACGAGACAATAAGAAGAGTTAGAGTTATGGGATATTCGAGAGGTAAGATGAGAGAATGAGTTAAGAGTAGTGCTGAAGCACGTACTGAGAGAGATAGAGTGTCACAAGATTTCGATAGGATCTAAGAGATGATAAAGGTAGTGGCAAGAAGGCTCAAATTCGAGTGAAAGCGTGGAGCTACTTACAGTATTTTGTAACAAATTTCTGATTGTACTCTGTGATGTGTATGTCTTACGTTAGATATATGTATCCTATTTTCATACAGTCATTGTGCAGGTCCATCAGTTTCTACAATGTCTCGTCTAATCTACCTACATCATCTCCTGACAGCTTCGGTTCCCCACCTACTACTACAACTATCCAGCGCACCTACTTACTCTAAATCTTGCTACACTACAGCTTCGCATATGAACTATTTACACTCACATATGCACAACCTGTCCCACCTATTGCCAGACACAGTAACACATCACTTAGCTGATTCATAGGTATACATTATCACCCAGTGCGCAGTTTAGCCATCGTGTTGTAGGTGAACGTGATTAGCGATAGGTTCGCGGAGTACTTTCAAGGACAGAGAGCACTCGCATGATATCAGAATGATACAGTCAAGGAAGATTTTGCAGAGAGATCATACGCACTAAATTGTGGCGAAACTAAAGGGGTACTGTAAGTACTGCGTGAAGCATGGCGTCTCGCACGTACATCGTGCCGCCACTTTTACATAAGCATACAATAACTAACCGGCTCGACCTACTACCTTCCTGGCACTAAAGATATCGACGCCAAGGTCTAGCACATGCGATCTTAGCTTACAGTACATCATAGTTTTCTTTGCCTAGCTAGACCCTACGTGTGAGTCTTAAAGATGGTCATGAGCACTCTAAATGTAACGGATGGTCTAAAAATAGGCAATAACCTCCTGAACAATCGTTGATTTCATCTCTCATATTATAACTATGATACCCCAATAGTCTTGTAAAACACATATCATCCATTGTACTACGAGCTATCAGAGCTATGAAAAGACATCAAGGAGGGTTAATAATACTAGAGCAATCTCAATAAGAAGCGACTGATAGCCGATCACAAGAGAGCGGGACTACCGCACTGTAAGCACCTCAATTGACCTTCGACACTAGGCTCAACTATGACTTCATCTCTACAGATACTCCACAAGTCAGATCGATGAACGTGTTTCTGACATGGAAGCTATCTCCAGTTCTAATAAAACATATATAACTGGAGGACCAGTTGGAACCTAGTCCACACCACCGATAACTCAGCTTGCTAGAAGCAGGCTCATATAAGTGGCTACGACTATTAAACCAAATTGCTATGACGGCTTCTATAATATTAGACACTGCAGTTTTATATATTATATAGCTATCACACTAAGAACTAACATACTGCTGTTGCAATTTAACGGACACCTAGAATCAACAACCTTCTTAATTTTCCAGCCCGAGATAAACAAGGGAATCCATCAACAAGACTCGGACGTTTGATCTAGACGAGATATTTGAACAGTCAATTCCAGATAGTGAATAAGAAAAAACTTGCATTACTGCACCAGAAGGATCTCTCAATGTCGTTTGCTCAGAGACACAGTTGTTGTAGTGTGATCGTATGTTATTGGGTAATTTACTCCCTGATCTAAATAGCTGAACGTTGAATGTTCGAAGAACCCTAACTAACTGAGAAGATCTTTATTTCTGAAAGAAGTAAACTAACTTCTAAAATTTATCTTCAAAATCTACTTTTTTTGCAGTCCTGGCTTTTATTTTATGTTTTGCTTCCCTTTTAACTGGTATTTAATTCAGCTGATTATGAAGTTACATTCTTTTCTGTTCAGTGATGCTGGCGAGAGTTGAAAAGGGAACTGGACGTCTGGCAATTAATTTCTGTGTGCAACCGCTCTGGTTCTGGCGATCTGGAAGATGTGCCTGAGGTAGAGGTTCCTTAATTAAACTTCAATCGACCGATATACTGCGATAATCATGGTCGTGACTAAAACGAAGACGATCTTTCAAACGAAGAGTAAGTATCATGAAGAAATTTATGATTTGTGCTAACAGATCAGTATTCAATTACATTTTGGGGCCCGGTTTACCGGAATGCTCGGGGAAAGGGTTTTACCGGTAAATCGGGGTGCCCGGATATCGGAGCAAGTAGTACATACTGTACACCTTCTGTTCATAGATTCCTTTTTAATTTCCCATATTAATACCGTCTTTTTCCCGGCAGGTTTGATAAAAAATGCTGGATATCTTATAGAGTTGTGAGCAGGATTGTTATACCAGACGATGAAAGTGTCCCTGCAAAGATACCGCAGAAAGTACCGAATTGCAACACCAATTGACCAATCCACATCAACTACCATGAACAGTCAAGCCACCCCACTACATAACATGAAGAACAAGATGAAATAGATGATTTTGATTTTCTTGGAGATGAAGAAATTTGATAAGGTATCTAAACAGTGATAACAGGAATCCTGGCATATCTGACTTTTCTTGTATGCCACTAAACCACCTAACCCCAAGAAGACGCGGGGGCAGTAAGATGATGAAGGGGAGGGAAGGTGAGAAGGAACCCGGTGAGGAAGCTTAAGGAAGGGATCTCATACACCTCTTTTGTGATGGATGATGATACTGATGATTATTGTAAGTGTCCGGGGGAAATAAACAGATTTATATTAGAAATAAAAAACTCTTTCCCCGTCAATTCTATGACCCCAATTTCCTTCCCTCAGATTGGTTGGAGGTGAAGGCTCTTGTTCCCCGTCACTCTGTGAGCTACATGGCGACCTGGAACCTTGTTCAGAGTCATTACTGCTTCTGGTAACTAAAGAGCCCCAAAAAGTTCCCCGTCCCCAGTTTTCACAAGATAGACACATTCCAAAATACCCATGCTTGGTTTGGTGTCCTTCGCTGGCAGAGTTTATTAAAGACCTGGAGTTATCATTGGTAAGTGTTGTGTGTACAGATAATGGGCTAGCTGGATAATAATATCGATCAGCTTTGTTTCTTGCTCCATTGTATTATGTATAACTTTTTCCAAGTCTGTAAAATATAACATCCCTTTTCTCAGGCTGCGTAGGCAGAGGAAAAAGAATTTGACTCAAAGAATTACCAGAACTGGCACAAAGTGGAAAAAGTCTGGGTACGCGCATGGAAGTTTAAACCAGTACAGTGGGTCCACTTTGTGGATGTTTCATCCTAACAGATCAAGCAACTGTCTTCGTTCATCAACGTGGCAAGGGGCCAGTGTGAAGAGAACGTTCTGATGCGAGTTTGTAAAGGTATTTTATTGTTTCAATCGACTTTATTGAACAGGAGTTGACGTTGAGTAAATACTTTTCTTTTCTTTTTTCGTTATTTCATTCAACAGTTATTTACTCTCAGGTGTGGTCCAGTATTATTCCTACAAACCAATTAGAATGGGCCAGGAATTATGCTATTTTACGGTGATGAATATTTCTCTGATCTTGGCTATGACATCTGCCGTCAGGATTCTAGTGATGGTAAGTGCCTCATTCATCTGCTGTGAAACTAAACCGTCAATAATCAATATTTGATGGCCATCGAACGGCCAATGCATTGGCCATGCTTCGCTTGATATTTAATAATTGATTGTTTTAATGAATTAACAAAGCCTCATCCTCAGATAAGAAGTACCACTGCAGAAACCTAACTGCCATCGACTCTTCAAAACCGAGACTGAACTACTGAACCACCAATGTAGCACTGTGGGAAACGAAATGAACCGTAGTATTGAACCAAAGAAGATCCACCAGTGTCACAAGTGTCACAAGAGATATGCTGCAAAACCACACCTTCGCAGTCACATCAGGAATGTACACGAGGGTGTAGGAAACTACAAATGTTTGTACTGTGGTTACCTTACTGATCATAAGAGTGTGTTTGATAACCACAAGGCTACCCCCTCAGACGGAGCAGGTGTTTTCAATGTAACCATTGTAACTACATGCTATGAGAAAAGATCTGACTCTTCATGTACTAAACACCACATCATCACAAGACTTCAAATGTAGATATAACCAGTGTGGTGTCAAGAACCCGTCCCAGGAGGAGTGTAACGAGCATCTCAGAACTGAACACCCCGTCAATAAGCACCATTTACCGGTGTCCCATGTCATTTCTAGATACCGGATTTATCCAGACCAATTTTGCCCACGTTGTGTAAGGCTGTGTCAGTGTGAAGTACTGTGGTAAGGGTTTACACAGAGATCATTACAAAAGAAAACCAACTGGTACACTCAGGTGCCCAACCATACAAGTGCACGGTATGTGGTAAGGGGTTTGGTCTGAAAAACGATCTTACAAAACACATGAGGATACACACAGGGGAGAAACCCTTTTCTTGCTCTTACTGTGAGAGAAGGTTTACTGAATCAACAAGTGCAAGGAATCATGAGTTTACCTGTCCAGTGTCCACAGAGACCTTGAACTAATCACTAATGATATCCTTCACACGGGAAAAAGTTAAGTTTGTATTGTTGAGGTTGTTGGCTTTGTACGGACAAATTTTTTTGGTTTTCGCAGGTGCTTGAGTGTATTTTGTAACAAATCTAGGTCACTAATAGGGAATCACTATCCAAGCGATTAGCGATACGTACCCTATCTTTATCACAGCTTGTCTATGTTTATGCAAACTTTTCACCAGCTGAATAGTAACTCACTTAGCTGATTATAACATTAGGGGCGCGGGGGAGGTGCAACAGCACAACATTATCACCTTCGTTTAGCCATGGTTTGGAAAGTTTACGAAGGTATGCGGTACTTTTACAATAGCCAGCGTAAAACTAAAATTACATAGTTTTCAGAGAATCTACCAAAACTGGAGAAGATGGTTGAAGTTGGTCTTGCTCTCAGCTGACAAGCCACTTTTAACAACTCCGTCCCTCCTCCTGGGCTAAAGATAAGGCAAGACTTGAACGTTGTAAGTGTAACAAATCATAGTTTACTTTGCCTAGCTAGACCCTGTTTTGGGCACCCTTACAAATGTAAAGGGAGGTTTAGAGCATAAAAATATTGTCTATGTCAACTACTACCGTAATCAAAGATGTACCCCTTCGATTCATCCTTTGGTTCATTCAAGAAGCGATGAAAGGCCAGGATGGGTTTGAGAATCTCAGACGACGAGACTGATACCGATCCAAGAGAGGGACAAACCCGTACACCCTGCATTTCCCAACTCCGAATTCTCGCCGTCCCACGTCGGTAAGGAAGCGTGTTCTGTGAATTGTCTCCAGTTCTAATAAAAACAAGAAAATGTAGGACTTTGGAAAGAGTACCACAACACCTCATTCACATTGCTAGAACGTAAGCGGTAATTCTACACCCAACTTTTGTTCGAATTCCTCAATTTTTTATTTTGTATCACAACTCAAACTTGAACTTACTTGACTTAACTTAAAGTGAGAGTGGAACCGAATAGAATTTGGACAGTTTTGTTGTAGTAGTAAGAGATTAGCTTCTAGCATTTTTTGCGTTTTTTTTTGCCGCTTCAAAATCGAACCACCCATCACTGAGATAATTTTTGTTATGTTGGGAGATCGCTGGATCAATATTTATCAAACGATAGAAACAATCCTTGTGTTTTACTAACCCACATTCTTTAAATTTTTAATATGATGGCTTGCATTGGTCCTGCTTCCTGTGCATGGACATGTCACCTCATGATTTATTCGAATGTGTTAGTAAACCCCGACGATTGTTTCTATTTGTTTTATGCTGCATACTGATTAACAGGAGTTCTCCAACATAACAAAAAATAATCTAAAAAACAGTGATGGGTGGGTCGTTTTGAGCGGCAAAAACGCAAATACTCAGAAATCGAATTCTCTACTACCTACAAAACTCTATCCACCTCTGATTCGTCCACTCTCACTTTAAGGCGGCTTCATTGTCCTAGCACTCAGTTCGGGTCCGCCACAGCCCAACACGTCGTCCTCGCCTCTTGATATCGCCATCATTAGCTATACAAACAAAATAGGAGCCAGGTGTCCCCCTGTAAACGCCAGCCAGAATTAATTATAGCCTTCCGTGAAGTCCGTCTCCGTTTTAACCCGGGCCATGGTGGCCTCATTCGAACATTCTCTAAGCCGCGACTAATTTGTCATGAATACCGTACCTTCTCAGAATGCGCATCAGAATACCCCTGTTCAAAGAATCAAACGCACGCCGAAGTCATAAAAGGATAACGAAGTTAATTCCTCTTTTCTGTTACCACCCTCCACCAACCCCGGAGGGCCAGAATGTGACTGGTAGTAGACCCCCTGGTCGGAATCCATTCTGGTTATCCCTCAAATCAGGCTCAATATGGGTATTAGGCGGTTGAAGGATCATCTTATTGATAGTTTTTAGAGCAAACGGAGGTCAGAGAGATTCCCTATATTACTAGTTTTTAGTGGGTCCCCCTTTTTAGGAGGACCTGGAACTATAAGAAGGCTCTCCATTGTTCATGGGAAACACCATATTCCAGTGCAATCGTTGAAGAACCTAATACAATGTCATCGACACGCTCCCCCGTTTCAGGACCTCAGGTGCTAGAACACCTCATCTCCATGGCGCCTTCCCCCCTTAAGGGTACGCACATCACAAAAATCCACGATGGCGAAGATGGGTTTTTTTTTTTCGCATTACAGCAAAAACTTTTGAAGTATGAGCAAAATTTCCTCGAAGACCCCCACCCAAAATCGGACCTTCTGGAAATCGTTTTAAGCATAGTCTCAGGTCTCTAACGATCAGTCTTTTTGATATACGGTAATTTAATTTTATTTCTGAAATGACGGCGGTTCACAAAAAAAACTCTTATACAGCTTATCTCAATAGGACACGCCCAAATTTAGGCCACTTCGTAATCGTTATACGCAACTTTCACCCAATTTACAGCTTTCCCATATTTTTCGGAACTTTTGCCAAATTGGCGTTAATAACTTGGAAAAAAAGAAATCCATCTCAGGCCGGAAAATCAGCTCGGATTGCCAAAAATTTTTCGTGGTTATTCACCTTCATGTTCCTCTTCAAATCCCCAATTTTCATGCTCCTATCTTTAGAAACAACATTTTTTGAGATGCCAAAAACGATTACAGGAATTTTTTTAAACAGCTGTAGCAAATTTATGAATTCGACTTAAGGGCTAAAATTTGCATATTGAGGTCTCCTTGGTAATGGGCCTACCAACCTACGGTGAGAGATTTCCTGCATTGAAAAAATTTTTGGTTAGCGTACCTTAATGGACCGTCCTAGCTGCGGTATACTCATCCTGAAACTGAACGTATCAGTAGAATAGGGAGCTCCTCACATACTGTATTAATGACAAGGTCTCAATCAGGAACACTATGCGGTTCACCGAGTCTCCCGAAAAGTGTTTTCCTCCAGACTCTCCACCGCCCTCAGCCTACCACCACCGCCTTCTACCACGCCACCACCATTTTCCTTTAGATCCCCAGTACATCTCGAATGAGGTCCCACGCCACCTTAATTTTTCCTCTCGTCATTATCGTTTCTACCCCGACCTAATCTCTCTGCGAGATAAGTTCTCAGTGACTGAGGCATGCGTTTCCTTTAGATTTTCTCTCCTCTCGCTAAACCTCGACTCCATTATTCCATTGGGATGGAGAACAAAGCTTTCTATCTTCGAACAACCTCGTCTTCTTACACTACTAACTCTCAATTCACTCATAGCGCTATCGGTACACGTCCTTGCGCTTCCGTGGCAAGTATGTGCGTATTGGTTCACAACAACAGCCGACCAATGCCCCTATACCTTCCAGAAGCTCCTCCACATCTGGTCCTCAACACATCATCCTAATTCTCAACCTCCACTGTACCTCTCACACATGCCAGGCTCCTCTCTGATACAAGTATACTCGAACTTGATCTTCCCTTTAGTCACGTTTAGTCTTCCGTAGACTGAGGCGAAGGGAAACATAACTGCTCTACTGATCATACCCTACACTACTACCAAACGTGTCCACTACCTCTACGTTACGCAGAGAGTTTCCTTCCACTTCCGTCGATCAGAATTAATCAATTTGACTTTGGCAGAGTGGGCCCTCACTGTAAAGTATGAAGCTTAGCCAGCTTTTTTGAGAACGATGATTACCTACCTGCCACCAAAGTTATCCATCTACATGTATTTGACTTTGATTTCTGCAAGTGTTGCCTTAAACACCTCTGACTTTGTTTAGAACTACTGGCCAAGATTTAGGCCCGATCCATGCCCATTTTCATCGATATATTTTGCCCTACGGTAGTAAATACACCACATTTGTGTCCTACTTTTATGGAGCTAAATCATAGTAAATCCACCGAAAACCCACAAACTTCACTAATTTGGGGTCCTCCTCATCCATTTTGTAGCTTGGTAGAAATGGTCCTTGACCCCTCAAGGCGAGTCGATTAGTTCTTTTG
This sequence comes from Hormiphora californensis, assembly GCA_020137815.1. Classification (NCBI taxonomy): domain Eukaryota; kingdom Metazoa; phylum Ctenophora; class Tentaculata; order Cydippida; family Pleurobrachiidae; genus Hormiphora; species Hormiphora californensis. The sequence continues at coordinate 694,560 of CM035354.1, read as the reverse complement.
GACAATCAATACAGAAACACAGGCACCAAAACTCCTTTATTTAGCCAGTGTGTCCCAAGTGTGACAAGAGATATACTAAAAAAGGTAAACTTCGCAGTCACATCAGAAATGTACACGAGGGTTTAGGAAATTACAAGTGTTTGTATTGTGAGTACCTTACTGATGATAAGGACCATTATGAAAGACACACAGCTACACACTCATAGGAGAAGGTGTTTCAATGCAACCAGTGTAACTACAGTGCTATTGAAAAGAGAAGTCTTACTCTTCATGTACATAAAAACACCACATCAAGCACAAAGACTTCAAATGTTAGGTATAAGCATGTGGTTGTCAAAAACCGGTCCAGGAGGAGTTGTCGAGCACCTCAAAACTGAACACCCGATTGAAGAAACCACCGCTGTACCGTGGTCCATGTCATTTGGAGACAACCATGTTTATCACCACAGTGGTTACCCACAGTGGGTAACGGGGCCGTTTCAGGTGCGTCACGGTGGTAAGGGTTTAGACAGGAGGGTCCTATACATTTACAACACCACTGGGTACACTCAGGTGCCCACCACACAAGGTACGGTGTGTGTAGGGTTCAGTCGGATAAGTAATCTTACAAGACACATGAGAATACACACAGAGGAGAAACCCTTTGCCTGCTCTTACTGTGGGAGGAGGTTTACTCAGGCTGTACATTCAAGGAGTCATGAGTTTACATGTCCACAGAGACCTTGACCTGATGATATGATATGGGCGATTGAACCAATTAATGATTAACACGCTAAATAATTCGATTTGTAGATGATTTTGGCTGTAGGACATTCAATGTGCTAGGTTCTCGAGGTGTTGGTTCGAGTTGTTGCGTGTATTTTGAAACAAATCAAGGTCAGTACTTTATTCTTGTTATCATTATAGTGGAAGCTCTTACGGTATTCCCCCACTGGCCGTGGGAAAAGAGAGGATATATAGAAATACTATTAGAGAGAAATTTCTCTCCTCTTAGTAATTTCTACTATCTCACTTTTCCCACGGGGGGGCGTTAAATACCGTAGAGCTTTCCGACTATTAGTATTTTCTATTTTGTGAGCCAGGTATTTCCATTATTCCAAATGCACCAATTTCATTTTCCATGTGTTTCCCTACATATCTCTCTGTACCACTACTCGACTTGCTTTCTGTTGGGCCCTTGTAAAATCAGTTGATGGGTACAGACCTGTGAGAGAGTGCAATACAATTCACCAACACGCTAAACATTTAAAGTTCAACTTTATGCAAACTTCATACTGTCTAGTAACTCACTTAGTCTGATTATAAAAACATATCGCCTTTCATTTAGCCATGGTTTTGGAAAAGTTTACGAGGTATGCGGTACTTTGAAGAGAGCAACATAGTCCAAAAAAAATTACCAGAGGTTTCAGAGAATCTACCAAAACTGGGAGAAGATGGTTGATGGTCTGCCTCAGCTGACAATCCACTTTACAACTACCGTCCCTCTTCTGGCAAAGAATAGGGCGAAGACTTTGAAAGATTTAAGTTTCAAATCCTACACTGTGGCCAGCGTGTAGTGGATTACCGTTTTATGGAATTACAGTAATAAGACGCAGACTTTTGCATAACACATGGCACAAATTACTGGTCAGCACACTGCTTGGCACACGATTGTGCGTCTTCATACCGTATCTCCGTTTTCCATTACCGTTTTCCCACTACAGCTGCAAGTACCGGATTAGTTTTCTTTGCCTAGCTATCTACCCTATTTCGTGAGCCCTTACAAATGTAAAGGGATAGTTTGAACATAACAATCTTTTCTGTGTCAACTACTGTATCAAAGATGTAACACTTCATCCTTTTTTTCAGTCCAAGAAGCTATGAAAAGACCCAAGAGGGTTTTAGAATCCTGAAGGAGACTGATACTATCCAAGAGAGGGACTAACCCACCCCGTACACCCTGCCTTCCAACTCCTGAATTCTCCCGCCCAAGTCGGGGAAGACGTGGGTCTCTGTGGAACTATCCTCCATTTCTAAATAAAACAGAAATGGAGGACTTGAAAATTACCACAACCCGTCATTCACTTGCTAGAAAGTAAGTGGTAGTTTTACCAAATTTGTTCTAATTCCTCAAGTTTGGTTGTGTTTAATTCAAACTAAACTTCCACATTTGAACTAAATTCATCTCTTTAATCCCCAGGGTTAACAAGATCAAAAGAACCGGGAACGTGGATCTAGACGAAGATATTGATCCAGTCAATTCCAGATAGTTGAATAAATACTGCATTACTGCACAGGAGGAATCTCTCGATGTTTTGTTGCTGACACAGATTGATTGATATGAGGCACGTCATGGAATTTAGCCCTGGATCAGAAAACGAAACGTTGAAATGTTTAGAAGGAACCCTGACTGAAGAAGAGCTGTTATTTCTGAAAGAGGAAACTAAACTTGCTAAAATGGAGCTGCAAAATCTAAGGTTTTAATTGTGGAGCTTTGATTTTGTCTTCCTTTTACTGCTGATTCACCATGAATTGACTTGTAAACTTTTCTTTTCTGTTGCAGTGATGCAGAGTTGAAAAGGGAACTGGAAAAATTGGAATCAGTGTGTCGTGTTATACCCGCTCTTTTTCCGCATCCTGACAGAAGATTTCTTGAGGAAGTAGGATTGAATAAAATTGAGACATACAACAACTGCTGACCCTTCTGTCTTTGCCTAAACAAAAGACGATCTTTCCAGTGAGAGTGACGTTTGGACAGGAAGAAAAATTTTAACTTATCCTGATAGATCATTCTTTTTTTTGCCAATGCCATTCTTAATTTCCCAAAATTACACGACCTTCTAATTCCTGACTAGGTTTGATAAAAAGATGCGGGATATTCTGATAGACGTTGAAGGATTGTTATACACCAGACGAGAAATTGTCCCTGAAACGATACCCCGACACAGTACCAAATCTGCAGACCCATCCACAACCGACAACTAATCACATCAGTATCCTACATACACGAAACCCAAGATGAAATAAGATGATTTTGAAGTAATATTCACCTTGGAGATGGAATATAAGGTGATGAGGTATCTAAACATTGAGAACAAGGATCCTGGAATATCGGATCTTTCTTGTCATAACACTGCCCAAGAAGAGAAGATGTGGGCATAGAATGAGAGGGGAGGGGAGTGTTAGAAGAACCCCCGGTGAGGAAAGCTAGGAAGGGATCTCATACACTCTTTGTAATGATGATGATACTGATGATTATTGTAAGTGTCCGGGTAGGGGGAAATAAAAAGATTAGATTGGAAAACTCTTTCCCCGTCAATTATATGACCCCAATTTCCCTCCCTCAATATTGTTGGAGGTGTAAGCTTTGTCCCTCTAATTTTGTGAGCTACATGGCGACCTGGAACCTTGTTCCAGAATCATTACTGTTTCGGTACTAAAGACCCCAAAAGTTCCCCGTCCCCAGTTTCATCATCAAGATAGACACCTCCAAAATAACCCAATGCTGGGTTTGGTATCTTCGCTGCAGAGTTTATTAGACCTGGATTTTTCTGGTAGTGTTGTGTGTACAGATTAATGGGCTAGCTGTATAATATTCGATCGCTTTGTTCTTGCTCCATTGTATTAGTATAACTTTTTTCCAAGTCTGCTAAAGTAACATCCGCTTTTCTCAGGCGAGTACAGAGGAAATGAACTGACTCAAAGAAGTACCAAGAACTGAACAATTTGGAAAGAAGTCTGGTACGCATGGAAGGTTCAAACTAGTGAGGGGGTCCCACTTTGTGCTGTTCATCCTAGACAGATCAGCAACTGTCTCCCGGTCATCAACTGTGCAAGGGGCCATGTGCAGAGACGTTCGGATGCTAGTTGTAAAGGTATTTTATGTTTCAGTTGACTTAATTGAATAGGAATAGACGTTGAGTAGGATGATTTTCTTTTTTTCGCTATTTTATTCACCATGACTACTGGCCCTCAGGTGTGGTCCAGTACTATTCCTACAAACCAATAAGAATGGGCCAGGAATTACTGCTATTTTACGGTGATGAATATTTCTCTGATCTTGGCTATGACATCTGCCGTCAGGATTCTAGTGACGGTAAGTACCACATTTGTGTGCTGTGAAACTAAGCCGTCGATATTAGATGGACATGCTTTGATATTTTTGCTTGTTTTGCTTAGCTAAACAACACACCTTTCATCCTCAGATAAGAAGTACCCTGCAGAAACCTAACTGCCATCCCGCCCTCTTCAAAACCCGAGACTGAACTACTGAACCACAATGTAGCACTGTGAAAACTGAAAGTTTAACCGTATATGAACAAAGAAGATCCACCAGTGTCCACAAGGTGTGACAAGAGATATGCTGATAAATACAAATTTCGCATCCACAGCAGGAATGTACACGAGGTGTAGGAAACTACAAATGTTTGTACTGTGGTTACCTTTGTGATCATAAGGCTGATTACGAAAGACACAAAGCTACACATTCACAGGAGAAGGTGTTTCAATGTAACCAGTGTAACTACAGTGCTATTGAAAAGAACAGTCTTACTGTTCATGTACACAAACACCACAGCAGCACAAGACCGTCACATGTAGATAAAACATGTGGTGTCAAGAAACCATCCCCGGAGGAGTTGTGACAGCCCATCAGAACGAACATCCGATAAAGAAACCCCAATGTACCGTGTGTCCCATGTCATTTGAGTTGCCTGGAAATTTCCAATCAACATTTACCACAGTGGTGTAAACACGGCCTTTCCAGTGTGGGAGTACTGTTGTAAGGGTTTATACACAGGATGGGTGATGACAAGAGACACCAACGGGTACCGTCGGTTTTGCCCACCACACAAGTGTACGGTGTGTGGTAAGGGGTTCAGTCAGAGAAGTAATCTTACAAAACACATGATGATACACACAGGGGAGAAACCCTTTGCCTGCTCTTACTGTGGGAGAAGGTTTACTGAAGCTGGAAAGGCAAGGAGACACGAGTTTACCTGTCAACAGAGACCTTGAATGGATAATAATCATGTATCATGGGTGATTGAACCAATTATTTGACATGCTACATATTATTCTGACCCAAAAAAGTTTGTATTGATATGCAGATGTTGTTGGCTATATATTATGTAATAGGAAGTATATTATGTAATAGGAAATTGTATTAAATGTGAGGTGTTTCATTGGGTGCAGCATTAACTTTGATCCGAAAAAGTTGTAACTGAATATAATGCATATGTGTTTGTAGGGTGACAAAGGGGGTTAGGTTTCGAGGTGTTGAGTGTATTTTGTAACAAACCTAGGTCACTTTATTCTTGTTATCATTATTATTTTCAATAATTTGTGAGCTAATAGTTTTAGTTCTCTCAAACAACACTGTTCCCTCTACATCACTCCCCACGGTGTCCGGGGGTTAAAGTGGCCGGATGCCAGGCCATTCCCAAAATCGACCGATTTTCCGTGGCTGAAGCAAATTTAAGGCGAGGCAGCATACTGAACAAGCTGACTAGTATTCCGCAGTTTCATAAATATATCGCTGTCTAGCAGGGCACCATCTATTATAAGTCTTTAGAAAGTTTTAAAAAGTTTTAAAACAAGTATCTTCATTCACCCCCCGGACCCGTTCTGGATCGGAACCCGGGTCTCTCCCGTAGATAGGCGAGCTCTACACCGCTAGGCCACCTCACGCTTTGAATAAAGTTGCAATCATGAAATGTATTTATGCTTTATGCGCGCTTTCGGCCAGGAGAGGGGGGAAGTTCGGCCAGAGACCGAAATATTCCCGTTATTTTGAGGTAAGAGCAGTGATTTTGAACCTATTTTACGCCGCGGCGTTGATTTTCTGTCGTGATAGCCTATAAAGCGTTTACCAGCGTCCCCCGACATGATTTCGGTCCCAAAAAACAAGATTGCCAGGTGCACACACTGTGTCCATTTGTGTGAAAACTGGCCGAAATTAAATTTGGCCGACGGGAATCGTCTTCCCATATTCCTCTATCTCGGACACCGGGCATCACTATCCAAGCGATACGTATCCTATCTTTATCTCAGCTTGTCTATGTTTGTGCAAACTTTCCACCATCTGAACAGTAACTCATTTGATTGATTATAATATTAGCACCTTCGTTTAGCCATGGTTTGGAAAGTTTACGAGGTATGCGGTACTTTGAATAGAGCCACCGAGTACGAATTACAGAGGTTTTCCGAGAATCTCCCAAACGGGAGAAGATGGTCGAGTTGGTCGCTCTCAACGCTGACAGTCACACTTTTACAAATCTACCGTCCCTCTTCCTGGGCTAAAATACGCAAGACTTGAAAGATGTAAGTGTAACAAATCATAGTTTTCTTTGCCTATAGCTAGACCCTGTAGAACATAACAATATTTTCTATGTCAACTACCGTATCAAAGATGTAACAATTCATCCAATCATCCTTTTTTCAGTTCAAGAAGCTATGAAAGACCAAGAGGGTTAAGAACTCTATAAGCAAGAGACTGAATACCGATCCAGAGAGGGACTACCCACCCCGTACAACCCTCCTCCCAAGCTCCTTATTCCCCGTCCCAAGTCGGGAAGGAACGCGTGGTCTCCGTGGAATTATCTCCAGTTCTAATAAAACAAAGAATGGAGGACGTGAAAGAGTACCACAACACCTCATTTCACATTGCTAGAAGTAGTGGTAGTTTTAACCACTTTTGTTCGATTCCTCAAGTTTGTTATTTGTATCCACTAAAACACAACACATTTGACTAAATGTACCCTCTTTATCCCCAGAGTAAACGACGATACAAAAACGCGTGGATCTAGACGAGATATTTATCCAGTCAATTCCCGATAGTTTGAATAAGATTACCTTGCATTACTGCACCAGAAGGATCTCTCAATATTTGGTTGCTGACACATTTTGTTGATATGAGAGAATGTCTGGACATTCACCCTGGATCTAAAACGCAATGTTGGTATTTTAGAAGAAACCCTAACTAAGAAGAGCCTGTCATTTCTTCTAAAAGAAGAAACTAAACGTGCTAAAATGGAGCTGCAAAATCTAAGGTTTGAATTCTGGAACTTTGATGTTGTCCTCCTTTTACTGTTGATTCAGCATGAATTGGTTTGGGGGGAAACAGGTTTTAACATTTTTTTTTTCTGTTTGTTAAAACAGGTGATGCAGAGTTGAAAAGGAACTGGAAAGTTGCAATCAGTGTCTGTTACCCGCCTTTCCGCAATCCTGAAGAAGAGTTTTCTGGAGGCAGTTGAGTTGAATAAAGTTAACCATATACTCTGACGGAAATCCCTGTCATTGAACGAAAGAAAAAGACGATCGTTCAAATGACTAGTGAGTTGAACGGAAGACAATTTTTTAACTTATCCCTGATAAGATCTTTTCTTTTTTTTGGCCAATGCCATTCTAGTTTGCCCTGATTTATACTACCTTCTAATAATTCCTGACTAGGTTATAAAAAGACGCGGGATATTCTGATAAGCATTTGAGAGATTTGTTTATACAGACGATGAAGAGTCCCAGAAAAAGATAACCCAAACAGTACCACAACTGCAGACACCCCCTTGACACGTCCACACCAACACAACCATACATAGCACCCACTACATTACATGAGAAACAAGATTAGATAGATGATTTTGATTTTCTTGAGATACGATTAATGTTTTTATGAGATTCAACAGTGAGAACGAGGAATCTTTCTTATATGCCACTGCCCAAGAAGAAAATGTGGGTAGTAAGAGTGAGAAGGGAGGGGAGTGTTAGAAGAACCCGGTGGGAAAGCTAAGGAGGGATCTCATACACTTTTTTGTGATGATGATGATACTGATGATTATTGTAAGTTTCGGTGGAGATTGCAAAGGTTTATATTAGAAAACCCTTTCCTAGTCAATTATTCCAGTATTAAATTCCATGAACATCATATCTCTGTTATTTAGATTGTTGGAGGTGCAAGGACTTTGTTTTCCCTCTATTTGTGAGCTACATGGCGACCTGGAACCTTGTTCCGAGATCGTTACTGTTTCTTCTGGTACTAAAGACCCCCAAAGTTCCCCGTCCACAGTTTTCATCAGTTTTTTTAAAGGAAAAAAACAACGATCCCCCCAAAATACCCCACTCTGGGTTGGGGTGTCTTCGCTTCGATTTTAAATTAGACCCGGATTACATTGGTGAGTGTCATGTGTACAGATAATGGCCTAGACTCTAGATAATAATATCGATAAGCTCTGTTACTTGCTCCATTGTAGATTAGACTTTTTCCAAAGCTGTAAAATACATCGCCCTTTTTCTCAGGCGAGTACAGAGGAAAGAAGCTTACTCAAAAGAAGTACCAAGAACTGGAACAAAGTGGGAAAGATTCCTGGTACGCATGGACGGTTAAAACCAGTAAGGGTCCACTTTGTGGATGGTTCATCCGACAGATCAAGCAACTGGGCTTCCGTTTCATCAACTTTGCAAGGGTCCAGTGTGAAAGAGAAATGTTCTTATGCGAGTTTATAAGTCATTGTTGTTGTTTTGATCGACTTATTGATAGGAATATACGTTAGTAAAATGGGTTTCTTTTTTTGTTTTATTATATTCAATAGAGACGTGCTACAGATGGGTCCAGTATTATTCCACAACCCATTAGAATTGGCCAGGAATTACTAACTCTTTTTACGGTGATGAAATATTTCTCCTGACCTTGTCTAGGACATCTGCAGTCAGGATTCTAGTGATGTTAGTGCCCTCTTTTTAATTCCGCTGTTAAACAAATCTATCAAAAATCAATATTTTGATGCTAGAGTTGATATTTGATGTTTGGAATGATTAACAAAGCTCATCCTCCTCATAGAAGTACCAACTGCAAGAACACCTACCTCCTCGACTCTTCAAAACCGAACTGACTACTGAACCAGTCAATGTAGCATGTGAACGGAAATGAACCGTATGATTGAACCAAAGAGGATCCACCAGTGTCTCAAGTGTGACAAGAGATATGCTGATAAAGGCCGATTTCGCAGTCATATCAGGAATATACACGAGGGTGTAGGAAACTACAAGTGTTTGTATTGTGGTTACCTTACTGATTATAAGGAACATTACGAAAAACACGCAGCTACACACTCAGAGGAGAAGGTGTTTCAATGTAACCAGTGTACTCCAGTGCTTTTAAATAGCAGTCTTACTCTGCCTATACATAAAACACCACAGCACACAAAGGACCTTCAATGTAGGTATAACCATGTGGTGTCCAAGAAACCGTCCCAGGAAGGAGTTTGGTCGATCACATTAGAACTGAACACCCGATAAAGAAACACGCAATGTACTGGTCCCATGTCAGTTGGAACTGCCCTATAGCTTATCCCCCCCAGTGTTGACCCACAGTGGTGTCCCAGTTTCAAAGTTCCGGGTATTCCGGGGATCTGGCTGCTAGTCAATTTTAAAGCGCCAAAATTCTAGTCACTTTTCTAAAAGGGGGAAAATTATAGTGAGAAATTAGAAAATGGTATTTTACTTTGTATCACATTTAAAAAACAAGTAATATGATGACAAACTTCAACTCACCATAGATATGTATTTTCTCTATTTGCAGAACATTGGTTGGCTCTGATTTTCACCTCCATTCTACATTTTCCATCAGTGGTGTAGTGGTTACACCATGGACTCTCACCCCGATGATCCGGGTTCGAATCCGGAGGGGTATTTGGGAGCGTACTTTTACTTTTCATGATTTTTTCCTCTCTTTATTCTACCAGTGTGTTGTAACATGCCACGGATAGGGATAACAATCACAATAATCTAGAAGAACGCTTGCCAGTACAATATGTGTGAGATCTCGCTCATCGATGTCAGGATCTCTAGTCGGTCGAGAGGGAGCCTAGGAGGTACCTTGATAGTCACGGATCCCGCCAAGCGCACGATAAACTAATGCTGAAAAGTCATGCTTTGGTAGACTAAGATCCAAACATTATATACAAAACAGCGCTGATAGTGAAGAAGCACAAGGTTGGTGGTCTAGTGGTATGATTCTCGCCTTGTCAAGGGAGACCTGGGATCGATCCTCGGGTTTTGCCAAAAATCCAAAGCGTTTTTTTAAATTTTTTGGGGGGGGTCCCGCCCTAAAAAACGCTAAGCTAACGGCCAAAAATCAATGGTACCCTTAGCTTTTTTTCGTTTTTTTTTAGCTTTTTTTTTAGCTTTTTTTTAAGCCTTTTTTTTAGCTTTTTTTAGTCTTTTTTCGCTTTATTTAGCTTTTTTTTTTTAGCTTTTTAAGGCTAAAAAAAGCTAAAAATCTAAAAAAAAAGTAAACTGATTTTTAGCAGTGGAATCATATAGGTTTCGCAATCCCGCTTACCGGGTCCAAATTTTTTTAAACTTTTATTAGCGTTTATTATAACGTTTTTGTTGAGTCGGTGAATCTTTCAAAGGCGAAGCTCAAGACTGGTCCTTTCACTGCAGCTTTTGGTGATACTACTGGACGTCCTCTAACATCATCCTTCTTGCTGGGGTATGTGCTCTGCTGGGTACCCTTGTTTAATTGTTTTTTCTGTCTTATAGCTCGTGGCGAGCAAGAAGGTGGAAGCATAAATTGGGGTTTTCATGCACGATGGTTTTTCTGTGTTTCCCAATCACGGGACTTTTATATCATTTTGTTAGAGGTTCCAGTACTCTAAACTCATCCTGTTATGTAATCAGTTCACCGATTTAGTGAGCCGAATAGTAATGTATCGGTGGTATTTTTTCATTTTTCTTTATTATTTTTTGTTCTTTCGGGATATTTTTGCGAGTCTTTACCGTAATATTAACCGTTTCAGATCATCCCCTTCAGTGACAGCCCGTCCGCTGCTCCTGTCCCCTGTCGGATAATGGGCGGAAATAAACATAGTTACTTATTAATTATTATTATTAAAACGTTTTTTTGAACTTTTTTTAAAAAAAACTATTTTTTAGCACATTTGGAATATATTTTTCTCGAAAAAATGGCTCCAAAAATGGCAGTAGGGGATACAGAAATTGCTATTATTGACTAAACGGTAGATTATGGAAAATGTGCATGAAATGAACAATGCAGTCAATAGACGTCCGGAAGATGAAAATTTAATGAAAGTGCAATATGAATGCTGAAAAACATAAAAAGTAAGGGCTAAAAAAAGCTAAAAAAAGCTAAAAAAAGCTCAAAAAGCTAAAATTAAAAAACCATCGACCAAATCGGTAACCTTAGCTTTTTTTTTAGGGCTGGACCCCCCCCTTTTTTTTTAAATGTTTTGTTTTTTAGATAATAATCTAGTTTTTTTAAATAATCAATGCGTTGAAACTTATTCTTAAAATAGAAAAATTTGTTTCCCATCCTAGTCAAATTTTTGAAAAAATTCAGGAATCCTGTCCGTATTGAGATACTTTGACACTGTCAGTGGGTAACGGGCCGTTTCAGTGTGAATACTGTGGTAAGGGGTTTACACAGGAAGGTGTTTACAAGACACACCAACTGGTACACTCAGGTGCACAACCACACAAGTGTCGGTGTGTGGGTAAGGGGTTTGGTCGGAAAGGCGCTTCTAACCAGACACATGAGGATACACACAGGGGAGAAACCCTTTTCCTGCTCTTACTGTGAGAGAAGGTTTACTCAGGCTGGAGATGCAAAGGAGACATGAGTTTATCTGTCAACAGAAACCTTGAGTTGATGATATCACTCACATGGGGAGGAACCATGAACTTTGATCCGTGAAAGTTAAGTGATGTGTTGATGTTGTTGGCTGTAGTCTGTACATGTTGTTGGCTGTAGTCTGTACATGTTGTTGGCTGTAGTCTGTACATGTTGTTGGCTGTAGTCTGTACATGTTGTTGGCTGTAGTCTGTACATGTTTGTTGGCTGTAGTCTGTACATGACAATGGGTTAGGTTCGGGGTGTTGGATCGGGTGTAGCGATTATTTTGTTACAAATCGAGGTCACTTTATTCTTGTTATTATTAGTATTGTCATAATTAGAAAGTTTCAGGTTGTTGCCACGCTTGATATGAAGTCTCATCTTCAATAGTTGATTGAAAAGTTATTGACAACTGAGACACTTAAACTTTATTCCAGAAATAAATCACACGACGGTTAGAATATTAGACATTAATTATGTGACCTTAGTTTTTTTTTAGCAGCCTATGATTCGATGTTTTCGACGAAACCCGTCCGTGTGATTTAATTTCCTGGAATAAAATAATTGTCTCAGTTGTCCCATAAAACTTCTAATCAACTTATTTTCAATAATTGTGAAGCTCAATAATTTTACTTTCTCTCAAACAACCTTGAACAAGCTTCTGCTCCCTCTACATCACTATCCAAGTGAAACGTACCCTATCTTTTTCACAGCTTGTCTATGTTTATGCAAACTTTCCACCAGCTGAACTCACTTAGCAGATTATAACATGATCACCTTCGTTTAGCCATGGTTTGGAAAGTGTACGAAGGATCGGTACTTTGAAGACAGTCAACCGAGTACGAATTACAGAGGTTTCAGAAATCTACCAAAACGGGAGAAGATGGTTTGAAAGTGGTCTGCTCTCACACTGACAGCCACTTTTAACACCTAATACCGTCCCTCTTTCCTGGGCTAAAGATAGGCATACTTGAAAGATGTTAAGTTCAACAAATTATACTTTTTCTTTGCCTAGCTAGACCCTGTTTCGGTGCGCCCTTACACATGTAAAGGGAGGGTAGAACATAACAATATTTTCATCTCACTACTGTATCACCATGATGTAACACTTCTATCCTTATTTCATTCAAGAAGCTATGAAAAGACACCAGGGGTTTAGAATCTCTAGAAGAGAGATGAACCGATCCAGAGAGGGACAATCCCGTGCAAACCCTGCTTCAACTCCTGAATTCTCCCGTCCCAAGTCGGAAGGAACGTGTCCTCTGTGGCACTATCCTCCAGTTCTAATAAACAAGAACTGGAGGACGTGGAGAGTACCACAACACCTCATTCACAGTGCTAGAAAGTGAGTGGTAGTTTTTAAACCAACTTTTGTCGAATTCCTCAAGTTTGTTATTTTTTATCACACTACAACTTCACACATTCACTAAATGCATCTCTTTTCCCCATGGTTAACAAGATCAAAAGAACCGTACTTGGATCTTAGACGAGATATTGAATCCAGTCAATACCAATAGTTTTGATAAAATATAACTGCATTACTGCTGTCACCATAAAGGATCTCTCATTGTTTGTTGCTGGACACAGTTGGTTGATATGAGAGATGTCCTGGAATTTTAGCCCTGGATCTAAATACGAAACGTTGAAATGTGAGAGAACCCTGACTGCAGAAGAGCTTTTGTCTTGCTGGAGGAAGAAACTAAACGTGCTAAATGAGCGCAAATCTAAGGTTTGAGTTCTCGAACTTTTACTGTTGATTCAGTATGAATAGTTAAGTTTCACTTTTCTTTTTCTGTTGCAAGTGATGCAAGTTGCAGGGAAACTGGAAAGTCCGGGAATCATTTGTCTGTTACCCGCTTTTTCCCGCATCCCCTGAAGCAAGATTTTTTGGAAGGTAGAGGAGTTGACTAATATTGACCCGAATAACTACTGATATCATGTCCGTTGACTAACGAAAAGACACTTTCCAATGAAGATAATTATCATGAAGAAATTTAATGAATTTGTGCTAACAGATCATTATTCAATTACATTTTGGGCCCCGGTTTACCGGAGTGCTCGGGGAAAGGGTTTTACCGGTAAATCGGGGTGCCCAGTATATCGGAGCAAGTAGTACAGCTGTATACCTTCTGTTCACAGATTCTATTTGAACTTCACAATAATATGGTAATACTACCGTCTTTTTCCCGATCAGGTTTGATAAACCGATGCGGATATTCTGAATATAGTTTTGAGAGATTGTTATATGCCAGATATGCAAGTGGTCCCCTGAAACAGATACCCAGAACATACCGAGTCTGTGCATACAACCAACTCGACCAAGCCAACCAACCGCCATCACATCAGTCCCACTAACAATACATGAGAAAATATATTAATAGATGATTTTGATTTTCTTGGAGATGAAATAATGTGACTAAGTCTCTAAACCAGTGCGCAAGGATTCTGGAAATCTCGAAACTTAGTGGTATGGCACTGCACCCCAAGAGAAGAAGCTTGGCAGTAAGATGAGGAAGGGGATGGTAGTGTGAGAAGGAACCCGGTGAGGAAAATCTAATGACGGGATCTCATACACTCTTTTGGATGATTATTATACTGATGATTTTGTAAGTGTCCGGGGGAAAGAACGATTTAGATAGAAAACTCCCAGTCCAGCTAATTTCGCAGTATTAAATTCAGGCCCCCATCCGTTTGGTTATTCAGATTGTGAGGGGTGTAAAGACTTGTTCCCTTCCTGAGCGGTGAGCTACATTGCGACCTGGAAACCTTGTCAGATCAGTACGTGCTTCCGTACTAAGATCCCAAAAAGTTTTCCCCGTCCCCATTTTCATCAAGATCGACACATCAAAGACCCAATGCTGGTTTTGGGGTCTTTCGCTCAGAGTTGATTAGACCTGGAGTTATCATTGGTACGTGTTGTGTGTACAGATAATAGGGTAGCTAGATAAGATCGATTGGCTCTGTTTATTGCTCCATTGTAAATTATAACTTTTTCCAAATCTGTAAAATACAACGCCCCTTTTTCTCAGGCGAATACAGAGGAAAGAAGCGGACTCAAAAGAAGTAC